>JAOXNZ010000038.1:17160578-17172641 GCA_028566095.1 Kryptolebias brasiliensis
ATGACATTTCTATTATACACTTAGACAGAAGCAAAACTGTTGTCTTACAATAAGACTTACCAAACTTTTAATCTTCATCACAATATTTTATTCTGATTTTAGGAATTTTGGAAATTAGAATCTGTTAAAATGTTTTATAATGAATCTCCAATAGATGGAGCCAATGTTCTAAATCAAATAAAATATATGTAGGATGTATAAAATACTTGTGAATTTTTAAAATTACATTTTATTAACCAATCTAGCAATTAAATCCTGAATTTAGTTCAAAATGAAAAATACCTTACTTAAACTTGTCCCCCTTCTTATGAGGAAATTATGTTTTATTACAAGACATTTGGTAAAAGATTCCCCACTTTCTGTTAATTTGTGACTTAAACACTGTTTATCTTCAAAGAGAGAAAGCAAATAAATTTGCTTAATTTGTTAATAAGTCCTCAATTGTCCCCTACAGTTTCATTATGTGACGGACAGATTTCCTTTCCCATCAGAAAAGATAAACAATTAAGACTCATACCTGACTGCGGTGTGTTTTCCAGCCCACCTGGGCTGCATGTGTTTGGAAAAAGACAGAGGTGTGTTTGGAGGAAACGGCGATGAAGATGGGAAGAAACGCACATGCAGACGAAAAGGACGGGCAGTGAAAGTCTTCCCTGTCTCGTTGGAAGGAAACTTCATCATTCAAGCTGTTTCTTCTTCGCAGCACGCTTGAGGGCGTTAAAAAAATCATTTGGTTTTGATTCTGAAACCTCAAAAGAGAGGAGGCCCATTTTGCAACCAGCACATTTTCATAAATTCCACTAAATCTGTCCATGAGCTAACTTTAGAAGACCTTTTTTCATGGTGTAATAAAGAGCAGCTGAGCAGCTGATTTGATTACAACGTTTTGGCTGATATCTGTACCTGTATTCTGTTGAACCAAACAACTACATGTTGGCCTAAAGTCGCAGCCTTGGACACAGATCATGATTAAGCTTTTCAGCTCATTGCTTACCCCTTGTAGAAATGTACCGTTTTAGCTGCCACCACCTCCTCAGTTAGTTTGTTTTTTAGCCACAGGAAGCAGCTGAAAGTGTAAACACTCAGAAACTGAGGACAGGCACAAATAAACATTGCTTATTCTCCCCCATAGAGGCACACACATTGTTTCGATATATCTTTCGCTAACAAACCGTGTTTGAAAAACTTTGGCAATAGCTGTCGGCGTTAACAAAATATCCCACGATCCACTGGACTGGTTTTAATGAAACTCAGAGTAATTACTGGACGTACACCATCAAACTTCCTGCAACAGCTCCACCATGACACCCGAGATTTTACCTCTCCTATCCGACCCCAATAACCTCGGCCACAGTTTCTCTAAACTCCACCCCTCCTTTTCCCAATCCCTCCCTCTTTCTCTTTCTTTCCCCTCTACCTTTCCATTCTTCCACATCGGGATGAGGACCTCACCCTCGCAGGATCAGTTTTGGAAACATCTTTTTAACTTGGTGCAAAACACCATGCAGATCTGATGGCATCACCTGAATGAAAACAAACACTTAAAGTGACAGCAAGAACAGTATGTGTACTGTAAGTGCAGCTGAGTCGACAAATGACTACACAAACAAACGTGGCAGATAAGGACACTGTTAGTAGATACAGTTTGCATTATGTATAAAGTGCGAAAACATGTACATTTAGAATAAAGTCATTATCCCGACAATCTTGAAGAGGAGCACAATATTCTGCCAAAGCAAGAGCTGATGAGAAATGTGCTCACTGCTGTCTTGAAAACTTCAAAAAAAGATGACAGTACATGTCAAAGCACACAGCTAGGAGCTTGGAAGCTTTTGCTTAAGAAGAAATAACGCTCATTGTCATCAGTGAGTTTGCAAGGCAAGCTGAGCTGGATTTGAAGCTCCTTCTTTGATGTGTTTGTGCAAAACGTGCAGACAGGGTGGTGGTTTTGTGGGCTGTCAGTTTGTTCCACTTCTAATGCGAGCCAGGCTGTGGGTCAGATGGATATTGAATATTCCAGAGCCTCGTTTGTTTTGGAGTTTTTAATTCCTGCCGCTCTCTGTACTTGCACATTGAAACGAAGTCAGCTTCAGCCTGTTTCCAAAGAAACCCTAACACAGGAAAACTGAGAAAGAGCTGCCATTGGATTTAAACTACTGATTATGTCAGACTTTCCTGATTCAAACTCATTGATGCTTGTCACAATTATTTCCACAATCTAGCGTCATCATTTGGGCTTCAGATTCTTATTGGTTTTAATGACAATTAAAAATTTGGGGGAGTTGTTTTAAGATGGCAGCTCGTTAATCCGTTCAGAATTAAACAATTTCTCCAAACCGAGGCGCTATTTACAACAGGTAAGATAATTTAGTTGTTCACAACCTTTCCACAAAACCCTACTTCAAAAAAATGTTCTGAACTTTCCCCTTTAAGCTGATGACCGTAGTGGAACGCTCCAGAAGATTTCCTTCAGGAGAATCATGAATCCAGATGAACTCGTGTTGCTGTCATGATCCTGAGGTTTGGTTTATTTTTGGAAGTTCTTATTTGTTGTTGTGTTTGGACTTTATTAGTCATGCCTTCCTCGTGGTTCTGTTTGGTTATTTTCCTGCTTTGCGTCGGTTTAATCTGCATCACTTTTGTTTTCCCTCAGTCATCCTCGCCTCCAGCTGCGCGTCATCCGATCCTCCTGTTGTTTATGTCTGTGTGTGTTTTTGGTTTTCTGCTGTTAATTTTCTGTCAGCTTGGTTCCTCCGCTTTCTGTATCCTCCACTTTGTGTCTGCAGGATGTAAGCAAACTGCTGCTGACATATTCACCTAAAAAAAGGGGCAACATGATGGTATTTTGTTACTTAGCAGCCCCCCACCCTCACACCAGAGCTCTCTTAAAGAAAAAAGAATCAAATGGTGACGTCTGCACTGAAGTGTCCACAACTGGATTTTAGAAGCTCACACTAAACAGTGACTTGTTTATGTCTTGTTATTGTATCACTGCTTTAACTGGGCTCTCTGCATCTTGGCAGAGATAGAGGGAGTGAGGAAGAGTAATGATGTAAAGTTTTCTGGGCTGTGTCGTGATAAAGTGCCCCTCCTCCTTTTGCTTGAAGAAAATGCCGTGTGTGTGCAGATCGCCACGTAGTCCACCAGACTGTGTGTGTTACGAAAGCCAGAGGTGCTCCAAGAGAAATAAACACTCATCATTTATGAAAAAAAAAAAAAAGAAAAGCTGAAAATTTTTGAAATGTCTGCTTCTGTTACAGAAGGTGGATCTGAGCTGAGCTTTATTTGAATGAGATGAGTTTTAGGGGAAATCAGCCACTATAAGTCAGATGTTTCTTTTCAGAGTTGCGTGTGGTTTGGTTTCCCGTTTATGATTTCGTAACTAAATCATGAACTGAAGGCCCAGAAGTCCTTGAAAGAATGCATATTGCCCGCCCCGTTTCATCAGAGCTTTAGACTGAGATCATCTCATGAAAAGAAGGGACAGAGTTAGAGCCGCTTGAGTCAAACCTTATAAATGATGTTGTGCACAATCTCATGTGATCTCCTGAGATCTTGCGAGATGTTTTAGATCTCAGAGTATTTGTTGTGAATCACTCCCACCTACCACCACACTAAATTCTAGCTCAATATCTGTAAAACTGACTGAGTTATAGCCATTCTTCTGTTGGCTAATGTTGATTGAATAGTAGGGTATGAGTTAATCAGTTGTAGATGTCCGCCAAATAAAAGGTTCATGACATGTTTTGCTAATGCTGCAGACAAATGAACACACAGACAGGCAAAAACACGGTCACCTTTGCAATAAAAAAGAATTATGTACAAACGATAACTGCAAAAAGCACAAATATTCTTCCTTTATTGTAGACAAATGAGACTGTAAATGCTCATGTATTTGTGTTTTGTAGGTTTTACATCAGCGAAGGATAAAGTGTATGTCCCTTTGTTTTATTCGTGTATTTTATGTAGTACACAGTCACAGTGTTTCCTCCTTTCTACTCCTCTCAAATATGCATCGACTCAAATTCTTTACAGCTACTTTGAGCGCCCGAAGAGTCGAGATGAATTCTAACAAACGTAGACAAAAGAACCGGTCTAATTCCTTGCAGATGTGCCTCCAGACCGTGATGTGAAGGAGCACGGTGTGCTGCTGTCACCAAAGACAGACAGAGAGAGAGGAAGAAAAGGGGCTCGACATGGGAAGGAGTCCAATGAGTTACCAGCAGAATGCATCTGTGACCCAGAACAGCTGGTTCTGACTGGTGTTCCAGGGAAGAGAGGGGAGGCGATCAGGGATCACATAAGCATAGCTTCCCGTCTCAGGAGGAACTGTTGGTATGCAGAATTAAACTACGTGAGTCATCCTAAGAGCTAAAGCACAACTCAGCCAAAAGTAAAATCGTTCTTCTCCGTTTTATGCTGGAAAATGATCCAAACTGCCAGACGACGTCTTCGAGACAAAGCAGGAAACTTCTGCAGATGAGCAAAAGGCTTTTACTGCTGAGGTTACTGTGACTGGAAAAGGTGGCTTTTTAAGGGTCTACAAATTTCTCCAGACTTATTTTGTTCCTTTTCTTGGTTTCTCAATTTGAATAATTAAACTCGTGGACCTCCCGTCCATCTTGAACACATCACAGTTATCTCCAGGGAGGATGTGTTGTATTTTCTGGAGCGGCTCTTGCCTCTGATTTACTATCACGCTTTTTCAGAAGCTGAAGAGAAAACATCAAGTTACAGTGCCACGATGTGTCCCCTCCAAGAGCAATACATCTGTAATTTACAGCATGATTTAATCACTCAAACCCAACCCAGTGAACTATTTTTGGTATTTCTCTGTTTTTTCTCTTTCATCTGCTGTTCAGATTAGTTGGTGTTCATGTTAAATTCATAAGTCAGCATGACTTTGCTTTTTACCTCATTGAATTCAGCCATTCTGCCATTTGCAAATCCCTTTACCCTTTATAGATATGTCTATAAAGACAATAAATTATATGTTACTATTTAGAAATGTTTTTTGTTTTTTAGTAGAAATGTTTTTTTAGTAAAACCATCAGTTGTTGAAGTGAAAAGCATTCCTATTATTTACTTTAAAAAGGATTTCAGTGGGTCAGTTATTCCAGATTTCCTCTTTTAAAGTTTTAATTTATAAAACACCAAATGTTTTCTTCAGATGTTGGACCTGGACTGCAGTCGGACCACGCTGTTTTAAAGTAATGCTTCAGATCTTTTGAAGTGGGGCTTAGAAACACATTTCGCTGTTTATGCTTATTCGCAAGTCTGAATAGTGGTAGCAGCAGCTAGCTGTAGCACTTCTGGTCCCACTGGAATTAGCCATTAGCTTGTTGCTATTTATCCAAACTGAGGTTGTTCAAAGAGCTATCTACAACAGGTAAGATATTAACCATTCACAGCTATTTTACAGAACCTCACTTCCAAAGATCTGAACTATCCCTTTCAATCCTAAAACTAAATCAAAATGTAGAAAACAGCTATAACAGCCGCTGAACTGTCTAGCTGACTAAAGCCATATTTACTGTTTAGTGTTAAGGCTCCCCTCACATGTACAAGTTTCTAATATTTACAACTGTTTTTATTTGATATTTATATTTTTTTGAACAACAAAAACATCTGCATCTTGTTTAGTTCCTTTTAAATCAATTTTAGTTTGGGGAGGATATTGAAACTTATTAAAATATGTATTATTTTTGTTGCTGTTGTTACTTTTTTTTGCTTCTGACCTCCAACTCATTTGTGGTGATGAAAAGTGTTTTTTGATAATGTTTTTACCGAAACCAAAACTGTGATCCCCACATTGTGTTTGACAGGCAGAGATTCTTTTTAGCTTCTCTAAGCCTTTTTACTAAACTTTGACAGTGCAGACGATGAAATCCCATAATTCTTTACATTTTAATATGGTGAGCTATCTTTTATAAATCAATCCAAGTGTTTGCCAACACATTCTTTCACAGAGTGATGAATCCTTCCAGGTAATTAATGGAAACAAGGTCATAAACTTAGACAGTTGTGTCGATGGTTGCTTTGCTGATTGAAAACGATAAGTAAGACTTTAAACTTGGGGATTTTACGTGCAGGCGTTTAGAGGGCACACAGCCTGGCTTTTTTAAAAGAAACTCATCTTTTCATTCCTTTATTCAAGGGGAAAATTGGATAATGAAGAAAAAGAGAGGTCTGATGAAAGGTCCGAACCCTGCGCAGAAAGCTATCACAACTGATTGGAGGTTTCACGTCATGTCTGATGGGATGAAACGTGTGAGATTGTTGAGCAGAGAAAGTAAAGGAGCGTATTTAGCTCCTCCCCTCATCATCAGTCAGGCGCCCCGAGCAAATCCCTTAACACCCAGCTGCTCTGGTGTTACTGCTCTGTGATAATGCAGTTTCCATGTGAACAAAGCATTCCTAAAATCAACAGAAGTACTCAGAATGGGGCTATCAACTTTGCTTTTTTCATATCTACTTAATGAGAGCCACTTAACTTCTAAAGGCTGAAGGTATATTATGGTTGCTGTAAGCACGCATTCATGCAGACTAAAGAAAATGTAGCCAAGCAGCTACATGTAGCTGTTTGTTTGCAGTAATCTGCCTCAGCTTTGCAGCTCTATTTGTTTCTTTTCTGCTCAGTTGGATCAAAGTAAACCAAGATGTGGTTCCATAAAGCATCCCTTTCTTCTTGACGGACTTGAATAAAAGGATATTTAAAAGTAGCTTGATGAAAAAGTCCCTTTTTAAATTAAAAATCTAGCCTTTTGAGTGCCGTTTTATTGTGAGAAACTGTGAATTCCTCGTGAAACTTGCTGTGGTTTTGCAGCTTCCATCCTGCGGCCTTTTGTGTGGATGCTAGAAAAAAAATTTTCCTGGTTGGAGTAAAACGAAAACCTCGAATTAAGCTTCCCAACCTATGCATTATACATCTGAAGTTACCAGCAGGGCCGTGATTTGACCGGGCTGCTGCAAATCACTTCAGTTCATCAGCAGAAGAGCTCTGCAGGCTGCCAGCAAGACAGAGAAACTCAGATATCAAGTATCACCAAGCAGACTCCTTTCCCTCCTCTTCTTTTTTATTTTCTTTACACTGCTGACTAATTATGAGTCTAAAGAAGAGATGCATGTGGATGAGGGTTTCACCGTCTCAGTGAAGCTCTGACGCAGACCAGGCTCTAAAGGAGTGCAGGGTGGGTTTATGAGAGATGGTTTCCTGGAAAAATTGAAGTGGTGTGGGGCCATCAAGAGTTATGTTTAGGTTTGTGAGCTGATGAGTGATGAAGCTTCTGGTAGAGTGTTGAGGGAAGAATGGGAGACGATCCAAAACTTAGTGGAAGTGTGCAGCCAGTGTTCAGTACTTTCTATCGCCCGCCACCAAGGGCCTGCGTGATTTTTTCCTCGTTTGTCTGCACCGTTAGCAAAATATCTCACGAACCAGTGGACGGATCTGAGTGAAACTCTCAGAAAATAATCAATGGATTTACATCTGAAACTGATTAACCTTTGGAGTTGACCCCATTCAAGATGGCCGCTACTTAGCAACCGCAGCAAACACTAAAATGACTAGAACTCCAGTTTTACAGATATTGAGCTCAAATTTGATGTGTTTGTAGCTGAGACTCATCCCCAACACATACTCTGAGAACTATACATGGTGCAATACTTTTACTCAAAACAATTGCAAAAGCTGTTGGCATCAACCGTATCTGTCTGTTAGCAAAATATCACATGAACCTATGGATGGATCTTAATAAAACTCTTAAAAAGTGATCATTTAATGTAGATCTGCTGATTACCTTTTGGAGTCAACTGGATTCAAGATGGTTGTCACAGCCAACTGAATGTAAGAAACCCAAAAACGGCTATAACTTAGTCAATTTTGCATCTATTAAGCTAAAGTTTGGTTTGGTAGTAGCTGAGAGTGATTCCCATCGTATACGCTGAGCTCTAACACATCTCACAAGAACTCACAAAGTTAATACTAAATGAAATGAGTGCTTACGATCATTTGGTTTGATCAAAAATGGCTATAAGTCGGTGATGAGATGATTTCTGTTAAAATTTCTGGCATTAAAATCCTTCAAAGGATGCTAGGCCTTTAATTTTAGAATATTTGAAACTGGTTTCAGAAAGTTTGGATGTTTTATTGTGAGTCCAAAGTTAGATCTCTCTTCTCTGATGGCTAAAAACGGCTTTTTACAGCTTGTTACCAGCCTCATTTAGCACCTTGTAAAGGGCAAAACTGTGCCGTCATTAAACCCACTTATTTTATACCAGGAGGATGAAAAACAAAAGCTGAACTCCTCCTCCTCATAATCATCATCATCATCATCCTGCAAACTGCAGGGGAAGAGGAGATGAGCTCACAAGGAAACACTGAAACTTAGCATTTCACTTTCACTGCTCTGTGGACACCCTTTAAGCAGAACATGAAGGATTTTGCCTTTTAAAAAAAAATCATAGTTTTTATGTTCGTTCAGTTGATTTCATGATGGGATCGCGCGCATTTTGCGCTTCGCGTTCTTTGCGCGTCTGCTTGCTGCTTTTTCTCCTGCACGTTACCCAAACTCAGAGGACTCCCGGAAGGAGCGAGCAGAGAGGGGCTCTCCGGCAGACGCTGCAGTGGTCCCACAACGGGAAGGTCTTCAGCATTCTGAGTCAGGGCGCGCAGTACGAGCCGCCGAAGCGCAGAGGCGCGCCGCAGGAGCAGCAAGTGCGCCCGCGACCCGTCGCCATCATCCGGGATGCGGAGGCGAGACCTCAGGATGCCCGGAGTCAGCCGGTGGTCCAGCAGCAGCAGCAGCAGCCGCTCCTGAGGCTCCTAAGAGGGCAGCATCCTCCCCGCGAGGGTCCCGGAGGGCGCGCGGGGACGCACGAGGGGCGCAGAGTCAACAGCACCCAGGAGAAGGTCAACGTGAGCCGACCTCTGCCCGGGATTGAAGACATGATGGTCGGTGATGATCCGTACGATCCATACAAGTCCAGCGACCCTGATAATCCTTATTACAATTACCATGATGTTTATGAGAGACCGAGGCCCAGATCCAGACCCGGATATGGCACAAGTTATCATCAGTACGGTAAGAGTGCAGAAAGTGCTCTCAGGACCTTTGACCCCATTTAGACAAGTAGACAATTGTCCCAAAGCGTCACTTCATCAACATGTGTCTCTTTTTGCTATGTGTTGCACTTTATTCACTTGGTGGTTATTTTTTGTTAATGATGCAGTATTTTGTGCATTTTCTTACTGATTTAGGTCTTCCTGATCTTGTGCCGGATCCATACTCCATTCAAGCCTCTGCTTACGCCCAAAGAGTCCCTATGTACAACCTGAGATGTGCTGCTGAGGAAAACTGTTTGTCAAGGTACTGTTAGGACTGATCCACAGACAGATTTAAAAAAAAAAAAAAAACTAAACCAAAAAACTGATTTGCAGCCATGTCTGAGTGTGATTCACAGAGCTCCGAGCCATAACAACCACTTTGTGGGCTGCAGCCAGTGGAAGCAATATGAGCTGAGGTGAAATTAAGTGAATCCTGCCACTGATGCTGGAGAAAAGAGGGGAGGGGGAGGTGGATTTCTGTAGAGGTTTAATCATAGCTTGCCCTGGGAGAGAAAGCCCGAATGGTAAACACATTATCGCAGAGTAACCCAAACAACCATAAAGATTTTTTTTCCACCCATCATTTAAACGCAGAGTCTGCTCCACTTCAAGGAGGAGATGAAGCAGGAAAAAAAAGATCTTTGGTGATTTCAATCTCTCTCTCTTTCTCTCATAATCACATGTGTTTGCTTTATGTCTTCTTGCAGTTCAGCCTACAGAGCAAGAGACTACGACACCCGGATGCTGCTGAGGTTTCCTCAGAAAGTCAAGAACCAGGGGACGGCTGACTTCCTCCCCAACAGGCCACGTTACGCCTGGGAGTGGCACAGCTGCCACCAGTGAGTATAATGTTTATGCTGTCCACATCAGCATCTCCGAATCTCTCCGGCCTGTTTTGGGACTCGTCTGCAGACGTTTTTTTCCTGTCAGTTTGAGTCATCATATTGTAAACTGTTCACATGCCACATGCATTGTGTACTTTTTTCAGCACATACAAATCTGCCTTTGCATTTTTTTTTTCTTTTCGGTTTAACAAAGTGTTAAACTGTCAGGATTATATATTTAAGGTTATGAGTTAGCTAATGATTTACAACTCACAATAAGCAGCCAAAAACCTAACCCTTGCTTTAATTATATTGTATTTGTAACAAGTAAAGTCACGGCAGCTCCTGTTAAACAACTGTGGTAATTTTTGTCTGTTTTCTAACTTTTGATTTAGTTTTCAGTCTTAAAACCATAGATCAGACCTTTTGAAGTGGCGTTCTTGAGAAAAGTTTTGAACAATTATAATCTTACCTGTTGTAGATAGCTCAGTTTGTAGAAATAGTGTTTAATTTTGACCGTATTGGTGAGCTAACAGCCAGTCTGAGCAGGGCCGAGATTAACGTGCATTCCTGCCATCTTAAAACAACTCCAAACTTAGATTTTTTTTCTGTTGAATGCTGAAGACTGAATCTGAAAGACTCTCTGCAATAGACCCTGTTTAATCGTGAACGATCTCTGGAAACGTTACAGATTTTCAGATATTGATTGTGAAAAAGTTACACGTTTATTCGACAATGCTGTGCTCGCTGAAGCCGCTGCAGTTTTCATGCCAGGCAACAACACAAGCATGCACACAGACGCTCCATTCTCGAACAAGAAGACAGTTACATCCAATAGGGGGAATACATGAACCTTCATTTGGGCCAGCAGGGAGGTAGGGTGCTCCTACACGTAGAAAAGGGAGAGCAGCGCAAACAGCCCTCTGCTGTCTGCCATAGTTACTGTTGCTACTACTTGAAGAATAACTACTGACTGACTCCAGCCATAGTGTGCATGTGTGATTTCACATTGATTGTAAATAGTAAATGGTAAATGGCCCGCACTTGTATAGCGCTAGTCCAAGGACCCCAAAGTGCTTTACACTAATCAGTCATTCACCCACTGATGGCAGTAAGCTACATTGATCGATGCCAGAAGTTTCCAAAAACTTCCACTCTGAGACCCGGATTCAAAAGGTTTTGGTGTCGCTGTTGTTGTGTACACAACAGAAATGATCCAGTTTCGCTTGTGTGAACTGGGTCTCAGTCTCACATAAGCACTTGCTTGTTTTTACAAATACATAGTTTTACCTAAAGCAAGAAGCCTTATTTGTAATTCCAAAATGTCAAAGTGATTTATGCAGCCACTATTTTCTAAACTGTTACACCACTGTAATTTCACATTATGCAGTTAAATAGTTATAATGTATATGCAAATAGCAGCAGCAGTAGCTAGCTGTAACACTTCAAGTGCAGACTTGACCACTTCCTGCAAGAATATCATAATATTTCCGCTGTGTTTTCCATGTAATGTGAAATTGATGGTGGTGTGAAGGTTCCCATCATTTTTTGTTGTCTTAGAATGAAGTTGTTTTAGGCCGACAGCAATCCACTTTAGTTTTGGACCTACTAGGACTAGCCATTAGCTCATCAGTTCTCCAAACTGATGAGCTATCCCTTTATATAATAACATATTAGGCATGTGTTTGGTTTCAGTCTGAAGAGAATAAAACACTTTTGTTTAGCTTTTCAACAAATGGTGAACGTGAAATTCATCTGACTTTGAAAACTTATTTTAATTAACTAATTTATGACCTGGAAACCTGATGAGATTTAAGAAAATGAGTCCAAAAGGAAACCTGCGGGTGTTTTTGCTCCTTTGTTGAGTTTTATTTAAAACTCCAGCTTCTTTTTCCACTCAAAGCTACCTCAGTTCATAGTTATGTTGTGAGATGACAGATCTTCTGGGCTGATCCTCAAGATGGAAAGCTTTTGGAGAACATCCAACAAACTGTTACTGCGGTCCGTATAGGTTTTTATGTCAGTGTTTTTTGAAAGTGAACAGCTGTTAAAGTCCAGACTGTTTTTTTTATAGATAGCAGAGCCAACGTATTTCAGCTCCACCTAACTATGTACAGTACAAATACAATTATCATC
>JAOXNZ010000038.1:17176745-17192300 GCA_028566095.1 Kryptolebias brasiliensis
AATGGTTAATGATACTACTACCACTACTACTATTACTACTACTATTACTACTACTACTACTACTACTACTGCTAATACTACTACTAATAATAATAATAATAATAATAAATGAACATTACTAAAATAAATTGTATCTCAATAACTAATAAAAACAATCTTGTATATGAGTGTTTAAAACTACATTATATAATGTTAAAAGGATTTATTATTTGCTTTTAAGCTTTAAGTGTTTAAACAGTTTGAAACATTTCGTCTTTATCAAATAATTTTAATAAAATCAGGTGTAAATAAAACCAGCTGTTATTCCTCCGCGCCGCCAGGGGGCGCCGCCGACCGCCGCTGGAGTTTGTTTGAACTCAGTGATTTTTATCAGCTCGTTCTGTCAGACAAGCTGTAGTAAAGCAGCAGCAGTGCGTGTGTGCGTGTGAGTGCGAGAGAGAGATAATCAAAGATTCAAATATAACCCACAGAGCAGATGTTTTTAAGTGAAAATGCATCCAGTCCGAGTGTCGATTCCGTCTTTCCGTTCAGAAAGCAGCTCTATGGAGAAAGGATTCACGGTAAGCTCCTCACTCACTGTTTACTGTAAACTCAGCTGCTTCACACACTTTAATTAAATTATACAACCTCATTTTGTAAGCTAATGGCTCTTCACACTCCTTAGGTTTGACCCAAGTTCGCCTCGTTTTCACTGTAAACACGCCAGCCTTCATTCACGACTGGATATTTAAATAAAGAGATAAGAGACTGTTTTAGATAAACCTTCTTATCTTACATTAAGGCATTTTAAAGTCATAATGTTGAGACAGAGTTCATCTATTGGTGAAGATGCAGCATTAAATTAAAAACACCAACAAATTAGTGACAGCTAATTTTTTTTCTTCTGTGTATTTATGAATCCACACAAATTGATCTTATTTTAATCCCATCAGCTTCTTATTTAAACACCCTCAAAGTCCTTTATTTTTCATAAACAGCACCTTATATGTATATATATAAAACACTGGGGGCAGTTTAGAGTAATTTCCCTTCAGATTTGTTGGTTGTTTAAACAAATCTGTAAAGAAATAACAAATAAACTGCTTTTCTGAGCCTTTTTGGAAGCTCCTACCATCTCTGACATCAAGAATCGGTTGGAACGCCTTCCTGAAATAGTTTTTTTCTGTACTGGGATCATTAATAGTCCCCGTTCAGACTGCTACCAGCTCTGTTCTCCTTTACATGCGGTCACCCTCACACAAAAAAAACAATGACAATTTTTTTTTACAGAACAGTCCATCCGAGTGAGGGAAGTATGCAGCGGTCTGTTCGGGGATGTTAACATCAACATCCCGGCAGCCAGATGTTTCCTCTCTGCAACCTGCTGACGTCGCCTTTAGCAGCCAGGCTCGCTGGCTGAACGATGAGCAGCTCTCTCACTCCTCCTCTCTTCGTTTTCAGGTCTTCAGAATCGACGTGCTGATGAACGACAGGCTCCACAGCGTTGAGAAACGCTACAGTGAATTCCACGCCTTGCACAAAATGGTGAGACTCGGTGCATCCCCCAGACTTTCTTGTCATTTCTTGGCGTTTGAGGTTGAGAAAGACTTCCTTTATTAAGACTTTGTGGTCAAGGTTTTGCTTTTAATTACTGAAGGCATTAAGATTTACCAATAGAAGGGGTTTTCCTCTGTTTTCCATTAATATTTAAGCTATAATAACATTTAAATATCTCACTTGGTCAATGCTTTAGGCAGCTAATTAGTACATGAAGCCACTTAAAATTAGTTTTGGTATTTGATTGTCATTTTAACAGTTTCGGTTCCTCAATTTTTCTGCGTTCGTGTGCAAACCTTGAGCTGTTTTTTTTGCTTATATTTCATTTTCTAAAACCCACACAGACAAACGTAGGCCCCTGTCCCGCTTCCATTGGGCCCTCAGAGTGCTCCAGTAATAACAAAACCATTTACAAAAACAATCACATCTTTTGGGTGAACCTTGAAGCAAATAATACCAGATTCTAAACTAAACATTTTGAATGTTTAAATAGACTAAAATAGTTTCTATTTCCCGGATGAGTTGTGCTGGTGGAATCGCTGCAAAGATAAATGCTTTAAAATGACTGAAAATACAATTATTTTTCACTTTTTAGCCGTGGACTGACATCAAAATATTTATATATTTGTTAGGTCACATGAGTTTCAACGAAGCACGCTAAATTTGCTACAAACTCATCGTAAGAAAATAAAACTCCTAAAGGTTTCCTCCAACATAGCTGCCTGGAAGAATTATTTCTTTAAAAGGGAATCACGTAACCATGAATCATCCTGTCATACGAACAAAACAGAGCGAGACTTCTGACTGTGAGGGTTGTTTTTTTAAAAAAGATTAATTAGTTCACTGTGTTCATCTTCCAGATCAACGTGTTGCTTTAATTAAGTCAATGTGGCCCTTTAGAAAATAAAAAAAAACTGTCCACTCCTGGTTTAAACAGGTGTATTGCAGCCGTATTTTAATTTATCGTGTTTATATGGTCTTTAGGAACTGCTGAGCAGAACTGAGAAGTGGTTAGTCATGCGAGTAGTCATGCAGAGGAAATCACAGCAGGCGAATAACCAGCGGTGGTTAAACCGTTTCACCACACAGGTTTATTTGTGGTTGTAGTTTTCCAGATGAATTCCTCAATAATCCACAGTTTGCTTGAATGCAGCTCCTCCGACTGTAACAAACTATAAAACCAATTATGAGTGAACTGCGTTTAACCGCTCAGGTGTTACGCGTTCTAATTTACAGAAACATCCAAACGCAAGAAAGGCACCGCAAATGCTTTCACTACAACCTTTAATTAAAAACAAAAGCGTCAAAATGGACGTTCCCTACCTTGACTTGAGTTCTTCCTGTTCAGACTGCTGCTCAGAGGTTAGGGCAGTTGTCCTCCAGTGAGAGAGTTGGAGGTTCGATTCCTGGCAGCAGTCATGTGTCAAAGCGTCCCTGAGCAAGACACTGAACCTCTCATCTGTGTATGAATGGAGTTTAAAGCACTGATTAGACTCTATAGGATGATTTATTCATATTAGGTTTGTAGAGATGTAGTAAAATGCTGCATGAACGTGTGTGGATGGGTAAATGAGGGCAGATTGTGTTGTAAAGCGCTTTGAGTGGCCTGATTGGATAGAAAGGTGCTTTATAAGTACAGATCATTTACCATTTACTGCATTCTGTGACAGGTGAGGAGCTACAAGCAGCAAGGTTTAAAAACCCAAAACCAAACATCCATGTGGTCCGTTCATACGTTTACAGAGACATGAAGTTTTGGTCTGCTAATTATTTTATTGTATTTCTATACTTTAATTCACAATATTGTTGTTTTGCAACGCTTATAGACAAATAAAGGCATTTCATGTCAATGTTAATCTAAGATCATCTTAAGAGTTTTCACCGTTTTGGTCAAACCTTGAAAATATTTTGCGCTACGTCTGCTCAAAGTATGTGTTGTGAATGACTCTCAGCTACTACCACATCAAATTTTAGCTCAATATCTGTAAAATGGACTGAGTTAGAGCCATTTTCGTATTTTCTACGGTTGATTAGCTGTGGCGGCCATCTTACATTGGGTTAACTCCAAAAGTTAATGAGTTGTAGATGTAAATCCAGTGATTACATTCATTAAAATCCATCCAGGGCTTCAAGATATTCTGCTAAGGGGTTGATTTTTTTTTTTTTTTTTGTTGCATCTCATAAATTCATTGGATTTAGGTCTTTTATTTGGCACATTTTCTGTGTCATCAGATAACTGGCGAGCTTTGGATCATTTTCTCTGTGGTTTTAATCGTTTTTAGCTGCTTTTTTTCTATTTTAAAGCGAGAAAGTGCCCCGTTAAAGTTCAACATAAAAGAAAAGGAAACTGCAACAGACTCAAATGTTCATCTTCTGAGCTTTAACTTTCATGCAGTTTGGCTGAAATTCCTGAGCTTGATGTTATTACTTACAGTCCCATTTGCTTCAGTCCTCCAATCTTTGTTGAATATCATTGAAATCACAGCCCGGACTGTTCGTTTAAGAGGTAAATATGTGTTTATAACTGTGCTGTTTTTAGGATTTTAGCCTCAGATGCTTGTGTAAGTTTGTTTGCAGTGTGTGTCCACAGAGCTGCTGTATATTTTCTAACACTTAAATCCTTCCAGCTAAAGAAAAGCATAAAGCCACCGGAAATTCCTTCGAAGCACGTCAGAAACTGGGTTCCCAAAGTCCTGGAGCAGAGGAGGCATGGCCTGGAGCTCTACCTGCAGGTGCCCTCGCACACTTTAACACCCAGACTAACCTGAATTATTTTATTCCATCGTACACACAGTTCTTCTCTGGCTCCCGTCAGAAAAGCGTTGCGTGTGACCCACGCGTTCGAGCTGGTCTCTCCCTTGAAAGTTTGCTTTTTGTTTCTGTCAGACTATAATTATGGAAAACGAGGTTCTTCCAAAAATATTCCTGGATTTCCTTAACATCCGCCATTTTCGTTCGGTGCCAAAAACAGAGAGCTGTGGGTGAGTTAAAGCTGCCTATTTGTGGCTTTTTTGTTTGTGGGAGAGTTTTGTTCCCAGTCTGGAGGAGAACTGTGTGGCATAACTTTTATTTTATTTCTCCTATTTAAGGTCTTTTGATACAGAATCAGAGGAACTGAGGTGAGTTGTTTTCAGTTAAATGTCTGTTTCGCACCTTAACCATTTAATCCTTTAGAGGTTGTTTGAGCGACTCTTGAACTTCACCCATCAGGTCAGCACATTAATCAGACTTCTCCTTTATTTTTATTTTGTTTTAGTAAACTTTCTCATCAGCCAGTCATGCTGTATCTGAGAGATCCCTACCTTCTCCCCTCTACACACGGTGCGTTTAAATCCTGCTGCAAATTGTCTCCATTTCGTTCAACACTTAAAATCACGTTTAATTAAAAACCTAGCATTCCTTAAAAAAAATTCATATCGCATTTATTTTGCTAACACAGGCAGGCTATAAACAAATAGCACAGAGGACCATATATTCACAAATGAGCTTAAAATGATCAGCGAATCAATAATCTTTCCTTTCTTCTTCAGATACGTTTTCCAACGTCGTGATTGAAGGGGTCATCCACGGCGTTTTCTACCCAGATCTTCAGCAGAGGTAGAGCTGCAGAGACGAGCCCGAAGGACGCTCCTCACCTTTTCAGGTGGGCACCAAGAAGAACGGGACATTCGAAGATGCACTGAGCCTCGTTTTTAACGCAAATAACAACAAAAAACAAACATTATTTTTTTAAACTAAAGGAAGATTTCTGGTCTCTGCAAAAGCATCTTGAACACTAAACTCATGTTTATATTTTCTCTAGCTTTCATAAAAAACACTCATCTCTAAGAAATCAAAGCTCGACAGACTAACTAAGATGTTTTGAGGCTTGAAAAAAGGAGCATTTTCTGTATTTTATGGGGAAGTTGTGATAGAAATTAGCACATAGAAGCAACTGGAAATGTAAATAAGAGGCTTATTGGGGTTGAAAAGGACTTGTTGTGGAGAGTGTTGTGAGTATGTGGAGATTCTTCCAGGGACTGAAGAGTCTGGTGGAGTTGACAGCAAAGTGCCGCATGTTTAAAAATAGATTGTGGCGTGATTTGGACTTCTGTCACAGAACTTGAGATCCCAGCGCTGTAGGTTCAACAGAAGCGGCTCGGTTCTGTGTGGCAGGGCTTAAAGGTACTCGTTGCAAACTATAAAATAAAACATAACAAGGGGCTATCATGAGTTCTGTCAAATGGTGCAGTTTGAAAGAGTTTTCCCCAGTATTTTTCCCCAGATATACTGAGGTGCAATTCTGAAATGCGGGTACGCGCGCATTGTAAACAAAGTACTCGGCTGAATCCACTAAAAGCCCGACACGTGATTGACCTACATCAGGCCGGATTGGATGAAATACACCCCGTTTAAGTCTGCATACTTTACACAACAAATCTGAGCGTAAATACGTAGAGATGCATCAAAATTGTCAGACAGTTTATTCACGGACGTCACCATTTTTAGTCACTTCGGCTGTTTTCGAAGGTGAACACACACGTGATAGTTGGCACAAATTTTGGTTACAAATCTTAAATATAAAAGACACATTAACCATTGATATGGGAACAAAATGTGCAGAATTAGTTTCTTTATGATTTTTTTTTTTTTTGGGACCGTTCTTCATGACTTTGCAGTGAGTACCTTTAAGATTTTAACCAAAACTAACAAATTTAAATATGTGGCGTGATCTACGTGGAGACAGACAGCTTTAAATAAAATATTATGACAGTATTAAAGGGAGGATCCACACAAACTGGGGGGGTTTGCCTGGGTTTCCATCAGTTTATCTGTAAAATACAAGATGCCTGTTGTCACATTTTACACTACCTGAAAACCGTCTGCTTTAATGGTTCCAGCTTCATCTCCAAGATATGGTCCACTTCATTTTTGTTTAAAATTTGTTACACTAACCAGAGCAAAGCTTAGTTTATGTTTAGAAAAGAGGTATGAGGGAAACTTGAGCACCATCATTTCCACAACATGTTTAGCCAAAACCACTGTTTTTAATTGTCAGATCAAAGTTTTGGGCTGTTCTTATTGATTTGCTTCTGTACAAAGTAAACAGGTGCAGGCACAAGTTAGTCATTTAAATGTTCTAGTTTTTACACAAAACTCGAGACTAAAGACATGTATTTAACACTAACTCTTACATTTAAAGTTAAATTAACACACAGTAGGCCGGTTGTGACGTTATTAGAGCTTAGTGACGCATTAAAGAGATGAAAATGGTGCTTTAGCTCATAGAGAATTTATAAAAATAAGAGTTGGCAATGAAAAAAAAAACCCCTACTTACAGCCAGTAAAACATTGTGCAATATGAACTAAAACAGTGTGCTCTGTAAGGCAACTAAACCTGTGAAACTACAAAACACCTGAAGTTCTGAACACTTTAAAGACTCGTAGATTTTGTGAAACATCGTGTTGCATGTGGTTTTGTTTGGACAGTAGTCAATGATCACACAGCTGTCTGAGCTGCCTTTTACTTGACTGGATTACACAACACTGATACCTACACGTTACTAAGAAAAACATTTTCTAAAGGGGAATCATGGAGATGTCTGTGTATTTATTTTGTGTGTTATTGTGAGTAGATGAAATGTGCCATAAAACCAAACTACAGTGAAAACTAAATGATTTACTGTAGCACTTTAAAATAAAGGCTTTGTAAAGTACTGACACCAATAAAAATCATGATTTCCACAGATGTTACCTTTCAGACTTGATTTTTTTATTAAATAATATTTATTTAAAAAGACTAATTGCTTCACATTAGCCTTTGTATTTGTTTATCATGTAACAAAGCGGTAAACTCCTTGAAAAATAAGATCAAGTGTCTGAAACCTTAAAACAATCGTTCAGATATTTTGTAGTGGGGTTCAGTGGAAAGGTTATGAACAAATAACATCTTACCTGTGGCAGATAGCACTTTAAACAGCCTCAATTCGGAGAAATAGTTTAATTTTGACAGATCGATGTGTAAGGAAATACTGGACACCTGGAAGTTGAGGCCGGAGCGGGTACGGCGCCCCCAGAGGATGGTCCCAGTACAAGTTCTAGGTTCACCATCATTGTGAGCGGGGAGTAGGCGGGACTTAAAGCATCACCTCCCTAGTGCCCAGACTCTGGTCACAGAAATACCACATGGCAGCTCCCATA
Source organism: Kryptolebias brasiliensis (assembly GCA_028566095.1). Lineage (NCBI taxonomy): Eukaryota > Metazoa > Chordata > Actinopteri > Cyprinodontiformes > Rivulidae > Kryptolebias > Kryptolebias brasiliensis. The sequence goes on from JAOXNZ010000038.1 coordinate 17,184,462, forward strand.
AACCAGGTCCTCCTGCAAGTCCCTATGAAGGTGGGGACGTCTGGTCTAGGATTTCCTTACATGTTCATGGTTCTGACCAGACGGACGAGCTAATGGCTAGTCCGAGTGGAGCCAAGAGGGTCACTGCCGTCTTAAATCAACTCCAGATTTCATAACAGTTTCATGCAAACCCTGTTATAGAAAGCTTTACATCACTGTCAGTTTCTTATTACATGGTTATCTACATAAAATTCTTTGGGTGCAAGTAGCAGCAGCAGCTAACGGTAGCACTTCCAGACAGAATTTTATGCTATTTCTGCCAGAATAACTAAAAAGTGGACAATGATGTAAAGGTTATAAAACAGCATTTATATGAACATCTATGATTTTTGTTTTATTGGAGTCATCATAAAACAGCAGCAATCCACTTTGATTTTGGCCCTGCTATAACTAGCCGTTAGCTCATCACAGGTAGTCGATATTTCTCCAAACGGAATCAGTTCAAAGAGCTATCTACAACAGGTACAACTGTTCATAACCTTTCCACAAAAACCCACTTCTAGAGATATGAACTATCCCTTCAAGACATAAAACCCTTTTAATCACACGCTCTCACTCATTTTAAACGTCATTTGTAGCTCAACATGCTAAATAGAAACTCTTCCTTCAGATTATATATAATGCCTCAAAGCTTTGCTATCATCCACTCATCATTGAACACAATCATATACATACAGGATTCGGAATCTGAAACGCTAAACATTTCAGAAGACTTAAAATAAGAAAAATCTAAGAACATTTTGATGCTTTGGCAGCAAGATTCCCATTCGGTAACAGTCCAGTAGTACCACAAACTTTAACTGGAATGTGTGACTCAGCACCCAGAGTTCATCTACTGTTTGTTTTTTGCCCCGTGATACTTTCTTTTAAAGTTCTCCGTGACCAGCTTCGTCTTTGAGCCGCTCATCCTGGTCGTTTTCTGTTTGGGGTTCCTTCATGTTGGCGAAGTCAACTTCCCTTCTCAGCTGCTCCAGAGGAGGAAGACCAAACAGCAAGTTCCGCACGGCGATGGCTGTCATCAAGAAACTACAAGATGGGAAAGTAACCGGGTTATTGTGACGAGCTGTACACCTTCTGAGTTTATATCCTGTCACATCCGAGAGCACTCACCCCCTGCGTACTGTGTAGTACTTTTTAACAGTAAAGCGTTCCAGACGCTCCGTCACCCCCGCCTGCCTGCGCTTCTTCACCTCCTTCATCCGACGCTGCCTCTTCAGGAACAGCTTCACGACGGGGTCGGTGGCGTTGACCTCTGCCTTCTCGTCGTCGTCTGCAGCCATAAGAGGCTGCAGCTCGAGAGGGAGAGGCTCGGTTTCTGTAACAGTGAGACTGACTGCTCAACATCTGCTAGGATTGTTTCAAGATATAAAGGAGAGCTGACACACTGGCTGTTTTTTTATTTCTCCGTACAGCTTTTGCAGTTTTGTCTCACTATTTCTGCATACTTTGTGCTGCTGTAGTCATTCATACATCAAAACATTTAGCTCATTTGGGAGATGGGTGCTGAAGGGTTTGGTTTTTGTAACTGTTATGCTTTTCAAAATATTTAATCTTATTTACAAATATTTTCCCCATAGAAGCACTTTGAAATCTCATCAAAAACTTTGTCCTTTTTGCTCTATTTTTGTCTTCTTATGATACTTTTTGCTAGTTTTTTGCTACTTTTAGCTAGCATTTTGCTGCTTTCAGTTTTCAGCTAGTGTTCTGCTTTTAGGTTTAACAACTCAGTTTCAGCTTCAGCAGCAATTGTCAGCAGTCATTCTGCGCTCAGTATTCACAATTTGTCTAGTTTTAAGTATTTTAGCTGCATTGGCTCGACGTTCTACAACAGTAAACTCAAACACAGACGGAAGGAACCCACCGAACTGGAATTACATAAAGAGAAAAATCTTATACGGTTCTTCAGCATATCAGACACAAACTTTGACAAACCCAACGCCATTTAAAACCAAGTTCTAGGGCGTCTTCTGCGACACGTTTCCTACCCGTTCCGTTGCGGATGCGCTCCTGCAGCTCCAGCAGCTTGGTGAAATTCTGCTGCAGTGCCGCCTCCGTAGTGTTGACGTAAACGTACATGTAGCAGGACGGGCCTTCAGACACGGTGTAGACCTTGTGATAAGCCCCTGCAGGAACCTGATGGGAAATAACAAAAATGATGGATTAATAAAAAATGTTTAGGGAGAAAAAGTAAGGGGGGGAAAAAAAAACAATACAAAGGGCTCCTTTTCTATTAATATTTTGATGTTTGGGTTTATTTTGCACATTTTGTTTGCTTTCAAACCTAAGAACACTATACCAGCGGCCAAGCATGGTGGTGGTAGCATCATAGTGTGGGGCTAGTCCACTGTACAAAGTGGATGAAATATTTAAGGAGGAGGACTACATTCAAGTTCTTTGAATTCACCTCAAATCAGCAGCATGACAGCTGAAACTCGGACACAGTCAGGTGTTCCAACAGGATCATGACCCCAAACACTCATCAAAACTGCATCAAGCAGGCTGACATTCAGCTTCTGGAACAGCCTGCCCAAATCCACAACCTCAACCCTTTTGGAAATTTGTGAACTGGAAAGTATGGAATCATTTGTTTAAAAATTATAAAGCATAAAGTATAATTCTCACTGTGATAATGAACCCCTTTTTGTAAAATCCTTGTTGAACATAGATTCACTCAGACTAGACAGAGGCGGCCCAGGGCTGCCCCCAACTTCACACATACATGCCAACTCAGCTCTGTGACTACCTCTGTGGATCCAGTGGAGCAATTTTAACCCCCCTTTCACCTCTGTGTTTTCACACATTACTTCAAAACACATCAAAGGCAGATCAGAGTCAGTTTAAAAAGCATTAGTGTGTAACCGTACCTTTGTCTTCTCACCAGGCTGCAGAGTGTAGTTCCTCTTCTCCTCCACAATCTCAACATTCACCTGCCCCTGCAACACATGGATGCTGGTGTTGCCCAGATCTTCACTCACAAAGTTTTCCAAGTGGAGGCCTGAAAATGCAGCATGCCGCCAGTCAGTAGACATTCTTTCCACTTTGAACAAAAGCAGGACAAAGACGGATTTGCAACCTGGGAAATCAGCGATAAAGACGATCTCAGTCTGGTTGTCCAAACTGCCCTCGATCTCCTGGAACTTGGTCCTCCAGGGTGAGAGGTCCACCAACAGAGGCATCAGCCACGGGTTTGGTTTGAACGGCGACCATTCGGCCTTCACAATGTCCACCCGTGGGTCAAAGATTCTTAAAGAGGAGCCGATGACAAATTCAGGCTTCACACTCTCACTAATACAATACAAACATTTCCATCTGGTTTAAAGTGCTCTTGTACCTTTGCTGGAAGCGTTCATTGATCGACACCCAGATATCAAAGTAGACTTCAGGATCAGAGATATTATAGCGGGGCAGCAAGCCACTGAGGCATGTAGCATACTGCTTCAGCATGTCTCCATGATCTTTCCAGCGACGACTGTGTGTGAACACCTACAGAACGAGAGCAGGAATGCTTTTAAACTCACTTGAAATCAGCTGAGAAAGACACATGTAATTTATTAATGTTTAGGTGCTGTGTGATGTTATTGTTGTGTCTGGTAAGTATCCAACAGACAGTTTATACAACTCCTTACATACAGTATGTTTCCCTAAAATCTCACCCCTGGGTTCAGATATCCGACTTCACCAGTTTTTCCATCTTTGTAGGTGATCTTGACGTGCTGATGGCTGCGGGAGTGAACCATCATGTCCCAGGAGTAGCCGTACAAACCGTTGGTCCAGTTATTATAACCCTGGACAAAAAAGAAAAATACTCAGATGAATTAAAGAAAAAATCACATCACCATCTTCTCGCTTGAAATTACCGCCAGCAGAAAGCAAACGTTCAGGTTATCAGAGAGCTCCTGTTTGCTGTTGACTCTGATTGAGCAACTACTACTGAGTCAACTCCCTGAGTTCACTGGAAAAGGCTGGAAAATGCAATCTCTTTATATAGAAAACCTTGGTGTAAAAAGAAACACCTACCTGCGTGATGAAGTGGGAGTAAGGCATGAAGAACTGCTCGATTATATAGAGAATAGTAAAAATAGCTCCCAGCTTGTGTTTAAGGCTCAGTTTTGAGGGTTTGGTGACGTTCTGGGCCGCCTGTCGTTCAGTGCTGTGGCTCTTGGGGTAAACGCAGGAGGTGCTGGGCTGAAGCTCCGATGACGTGAACGGCAGGACTCTGCTGAGGAAAGATGGGAAACGGACAAAGAATCTTCTGGGCCAATCCGGGTAGCAGAAGAGAGGACTGGTGGACAGCATTGTGTAGGAGAACATCCCTGAGGAGGATCAAGCATCTCATTGAGATTCAGGTGCAAAGACACAACGTGGATTAAAAAGTACTTTTTGGAAAGAAGAAAGAGAAGCAAAACAGCACACTGACCAATGCTGAAGAGCTGAGAGTTCATGCAGTGGAAGTACGACACAAAGAAAAACGCAATTGGCCGAGTCGCGTCGAAAAACAGCAGATAGCCAGCAGTCAGATCCAGAATAAGGCCACCTCCGTGTACGACCAGCTGACTTACTAAATCCACAGGAAGAATCAGTCTGAAAAAAACCCAGCTCAAATATATTAATGAGAGAAACAATCGGCGATTAAAGCTTGTAAAAAGGAAGAAAAACACCTACTTAAAAGGATCAAAAAGCCAGTGGTGAGCCAGATACGACATGGAGTATCCCTCCACCCAGTCTGCATCCAGTTTTTTTACTCCAGCGATGAAGTACACTACGAAGATCTTTGAGGAACAGGAACACAGACGCCATTAAATCAGCCGTTTTCACAACGTGCACATGGATAACTCACGGCTCTCACAAACCTGTATCCTCAGTAGGGTGTAATTCCAGAGAGGCACGTGAGCATTTCTTATAGAAGGCCTTCGTAATCCATCTACTGACCTACAAATACACACAGACATGAATAACGGAAGCCATCAAACACACACAAGCAGACCAATAAGCATCACCTCACCAATATCTGTTGCCGTCCATGATTGTGAGCTGAAAACTGATGAGGCCGTAGAGATACGAGTGGTTGTTCCACGCCGTTTTGTCCAGAAAGAAGACGTACCAGTACGTCGAGATGAACATGAGGCACGAGAGGCGGTAGAAACAACCAAGCATGATGCCCAGAGCGCCTTCAATTAGAAACAAAACCTTCAGTCAGTTTGAGCAGTTAATCACCATTTTATTTATTCTCTGCACACAAACTGAGAGTTAGACCCACGGGACGAGAGTCACCTGTTTGTTTTTAAGAAATATTAATTATTGCTGTTTTAGTCCATGTGTGCAAAATATTTCATGAATCATTGGGTGTATTTTAATAAAACTCTCAAAAAAGTAATCATTAGGTTCACATCTACAACTTATTAACTTTTGGACTCATTCTAATTCAAGATGGACACCGTAGAAAAGCAATCTTGGCACACACAAACATGGCTATAACTCGATCAGTTTTACAGATACTGATCGTGTGAGATCTGTGTTTAAAACCTTGCCGTTTTACTGTTAAAGTAGCAGGAAATTTGCAGATGTGCGTGTACGTGCTTTCAGTCCTGCAGTCGAGAAAACCCCACAGAGATTTCCCTATAAAAAAAATTTTTTTAAATCCCCTCCATCTGCCCAGACTCCAATAAAACGGTGAGGAGTGACGCTTCAACTTTAACACAAAACTAAGGAAGTGACCCACCGAGGAACATCACCAGGTACACCACATACATCCAGTCCAGCGGCAGCGGCTCCAAGAAATTAAAGAGAGGAAAGCGACACACGGGGGCTCCATCCAGGTACTTGTAGTCCAGATGGCTAAGACCTCGCTCCTGTGTGACGTCTATAGCCATCAGCAGACCTGCATAACAGAACACAAATAGTAAAAAAACAATTAGTGCTTTGCAATAATTTAGACTCACTTGGCAAACCGCTTTTATTTACCAAACAGGCAGCGAAAGATGCCCAGAGATGCAGGGTCAGTGGGGCGGTTCAGGAGGGCCACCAGGCTCTCCCAGGAGCTCAGGTCCTCCTTCTTGAACCCAAAGATCTGCTCCATCCTGCCTTTGGTCTGTGGTTGGACTGCTTTAGGTGCTGCAGCCTTTTTTGCAGCGTTTTCCTTCCCATCACTGCCAACAAAAGCCCCTGGAAGTCGAGCAGGATTAAAACACAAACGATTCAAGGCAAGTTATTGTGGGATAAACACGATTGTGCTTACTGAGAAACAAAAACATGGGTTACAAAATGTTCTGCTAATGCTTTTACACGATGTACAGCTGAGGTTTGAACCACAGCTTGTTAAATGTGGGTCTATCTTGTAATTCCAGTGATTTAGGAACCACAACTGCTACCTTTCTGTCACGCTAACAATAAGCTCACCTGCGATGGCGTCTGTTGCCTCCATGATGTTACAAAAAGCTGGATTTTTAATTCAGAACAAGGGCGGTCTTTTCACTGCTCTCCCTGCCCCAGGTGGAGGTGTCCTGCGTGGACAATGACGGCCAAAGTTTACGTGTCCCAGCTCCACACACGAGCTGGGACGAGCAGAAAGGAGGAGGAAAGGAAAACAGTTTGGGAGATTGGAATGTTGTGAAAGAGGCTGCTGGCTTCTGATTGGCTGTTACCTCATATGGTCCCGCCCCTTTAATACGTCATGTCCTAAAAGGGTCCTCAGCAAAATGAACTGAAATAAATTCATGAATACAAGTAAATAAATACAGCATTTAAGTGTTAAAACCTTTATAGATTACACATGGACTTTTATTGGGTGGAGAGAACTATACATATTTATACAAATAGTTCAGAAAATATTTAAATTATGAAATAAAAGAAGAGATATAGTTTCCTTCCTTGGGTTTTCAGTGGCACTACAGTGGCTACTTGTACTGAATTATTGTGATTATTTTTTCCTCCTTCAACATTTCAAGCTTTTATGTCCAATAGTTTTGACTGTAACACAACAAGCTGGAGGTCAGATGCATAAATTATATTATCTCTTATAAGCATTTGTATAGATAAGGCCAGTCCCAAAAGAGAGCTGAAATGCTTTTAACTCTAGTTATGAAAAGAGACAGCTAGTTAAAAAGCAGGCTTGTTAAACTATTTTTAAAACTATAAATGAGAAACTACTCAGTTAATAAAACAAATGTTTATTTTTGATGTTCAAACTTCCTTTAATTGTATTTGAAAGCCTTATAAACTAAGCAAGTCATTGTTTTTTTACAACATTTTTACAAGTGTATCACAGTTGTGTCTGGGCAAAAAGAAATTTCTAGAAAGTTTTGAAGTGATCGATATAGATGAAGCAATAAAAATCATTTGAAGTAGTTTATGTTTGAATATAGATAAAACAAAAAATACAAACATAAAAAAGGTTTATGTAAGTAAACAAGAAAAGTGAACAGACCAAACATAGGAAACTGTTCGCACATTATTGCTCATCCTGGGAACTACCTGTGTAGCTTGTATTTAACTCAGTAAATAATTTATAATCCTAGTTTACTATCACATGTATAACATAAATATTTATGAAACTATGACACTATTCGGTCTTATTATGTCTGCATCTTTTTTGTTTCCATTCTGGTTGCTTTATTCAACATAAACTATATTTTATTTTCTCCTTTTATTTATTTAGTTAGTTATGTAGTTAATGTTGCTTCAAAGTTCAAACAAGAAGGGTTAAAAAAGTCTCTTGGTAATTCCATTATTCGACACCAGGGGGCGAAATCGTGCGCGGCTGTCGCGTGTAACCAGAAAACGTTGCTGCAAACCGCCGAGCGA
>JAOXNZ010000038.1:17250815-17271191 GCA_028566095.1 Kryptolebias brasiliensis
CCTCAAAAGAGTGTCCCTCATCCTTGAGTTCTTCAGGACAAGACTCAGCTGTTCACCTACACCTCAAGGATGAGGGAAACTTATTATTTACTTTATTTTATCTTTACAAACTACACATTTTGAGCTGAAAAATCAGCTTCCTACTGTATAATAATCGTAATGTGCATTCTATCTATAAAAAAATGAAAATGAAAATGTCTACAAGAGCAGACTTTACTCTGGTGATACACACAGATAAAAACCTGGGTCTGTTGTACTGGTTGGTCAGGCAGAAAATAAATTTAGTCTCACTAATTTAATCTAGTTGAAATTTACAATAAAGTTAGTCGTTGACGTGAGGCTTGTTTTATGCAGCAACACCTACAAACCCTCTTTATGACTAGTTCTGCTCAATACACCATCTCAACATAAACAAAAAACAAAACAAAAAAGACAGGTCTGTCTAATTATGTATTTTTATTATTTAATTATTATCATTAAAGTTGCATACAATATAATCTCTCATTGATATCTTTGTTGGTGAAGTTTGTGGACGGCACAGCTGTCATTTCTGCAAACGTTCTTTCTGATTTATTGGTTTTTGGGTGACAAAATCAACACTGGATGAGTGACTAACCCATGCTTTGCTCTGTGTAACTTCAGTAAATATGGTCAATTACTGAATATTAATGCCTACCTGGGTAAAATAATCTGTATATTTATGCTCAGAAGAAAGAAAAAACAACTCCTAAACAATTTATCTCCTTCCCAAGTATCTCAAACTGGATATCTGTTTAAGAGGTGTGCTTGTCCTCATGAAAATGTATAAAAATAGGCATTTTTTAGCTGTAGGTCAGCATTTGTTGTTGCCCAGCTGGGATGACAGCGAGCATAGATAGCACAGAAGAGGTGAGACACGGCAAAAGATGGGTGTAATTACTTCCTTTATGATCATTCAGTGCATTTCTATAGACTACAACAGGTCTATGTGAACGCATCTTTGTGAAAAACAAACAAAAAGGACTTTTGACCTGATTTACGACAATAAACCCATGCCCAAACTTCTGACATAATCGTCTTTTAATGAATAATGCATCTTTATATCAGTCAGCATTGAAGTGCATTGCTTAAAAAGTAAGTGCAAGTACAGATTTTGATGCATTCATTTTGACTTGAGGGTCAAATTACTTGCAATGTCGTCCCCCTTCCCAAAAAAATAGGCATTCTACAGGGGGACTCTGCAAAGGAAAACTGCTATAGTTGATGCTGTTTCTAACCTAAAAGATATTTGATTTTATTCTTCTCCCCACTTCAAGACTTTTAAGTTATCTCTGAATGACTCGGTGTCGGAGGGATTTTCATCTCCCCCCGCTGCCACTTGACTCCAGGCCATCAAGCACAGCACTTTTCCTTCGTGTCGCCGACATGCTCCCTGACTGGAACACAGCAACTGAATCAAGCCAGCAGAAGCACAAAGTCTGTGTAAAGCACTATTTTAGTGCAATAGTTTCACACCTGGTAACTTTGCCACCTAGAACTGGCAACCTCTGCATAGAGACGGAGAAGAGTTCTTGTCATAGCCCCATTGGTAGGTCTTTTATTACTGAGGGAAGCGCCATTATTTGTGGTCTGTCACCAGAGCAAGGATAACAACACCTTTTGAGGTAATAAAAACAATAACAGCATGAAGTTATCCATTAAAATTCATCGTCCCTAGTGACTCAAATTCTGTCATCAGAATTTGGATAATACTTATTGAAACCATAAGGCTTTACAATAAATGCAACTTGGCCATATGATGGCAAAAGTCTCTGAGTGGAGGCCTTCCCCTTGGACTCTAGCTGCTCTCTGAGGAGGTGGGCGGCGCCGTGGAGGACGACCTCCGTCGTGACACCGACTGCGAGCGCTCGGGGTTGTGTTTGTCGTACGGCTGGAGCTGCACCTCCATGAAGTCCCTGTGTTGCTGGCTGATGACCTGGCTGATGAGTCCAGGAAGAGCTTGCAAGTTAGTCAGCAGAGTCTCCAGCTTCGTCTCCAGCAGGGCAATCCTCTTCTCCATGTCCTCGCCTCTCTCGTTTAGGTCCGACACCATGTCGTACATGATGTTCTGGGTCTGCAACAGGACAGAGGAAACAGCCTTCATGCAGTGATTTTCCAAACTGGCGTTAGATTAGTGACCTGTAAATACTGAATGTGTGGATGATAAGATAACAAGACAAATGTGCAGATTGAGCTCAAATCTGGAAAAAGAGAGAAAATGACACATAAGAGTGAGATTTAAATTAAAAGTTGGGCTTTCTCAAACACTGAACAAAGGCTAACTGTTCATTTTCAACATTAGACCAGGATAATTTTGCACAAAACATAAATGATAAAGCCTTTACCAGCAGCTGTTCAGTCAATTTTTTTTATTAAACTTGAACATACCATGAGACCTGCTGGAATTGATTGGTAAAAACAAACAAAAAACTCTTCTTTTGTCTGTTCCTGATCACCTTTCCTTCATTTTGATGTAAATTATCTTGAGGTTAAAGTAAAGTGACAAAGAAATTGATTAGGATGAAGAGTTATTGGTGGTAAAAGTTGAAAAGATGAAAGTTGGAAAGCAAAATGTCACAAAAGTGAAACAAAATATGACAAAATATTATTATTTGACACATTATAAAACCAAACATTTGACTTTAAACATTTTCCTGTTTCAACACTTGATATGTTTCATTAGTAGCACTTTTAGATAGGCGTTGAACTGTTTGCAGCAGGTCATTGCTTTTGTTCACATTTTACATAAATCCAAAGTAAATACTTCTATTTCCACATCTAAAGCAGAAGAGTTCTCCTGAAAAAACTGACAAAAACACTATTTTAAGTAGTTTTTATGTTCAGAAACCCTCAGTAATTTGCTAAAGGCTGATCCACAAGGACAGCTTTATATATTTATAAAAGTTGATATTTTCATGCAGAATAAAGCGTTTTACTCTACGACCTTGAGGACACCAGAAAGGTGAATGATGACAATGTTTTCTACTCTTTTGAAGCATCGCCGCCTTCTCTTACCAGTTTAAACAAAATACACTTTACAGTTTGTTTTGCACAACCGAGAGCGTCAACAACAGACGTGGGAATTCGAGTCACATTTCTGGTGGATTTTAGGGGTGAAGCTTAGCGGAGAGAGGTCTCTGAGGCTTTATTCAGTGTAGAACTATTAATCTCAGGCAGGCTGGAGGCGCCGTCGTCCATCACTTACCTCGTCCTCTTCTGATGTGTGAGGCAGGAATGATGGGATATTTAAAGCAGTGAGGACTAAAGAACCACTGAGCCGCTCAGCCTGACAGCAACAAGAGTTTTACTGTGTTTGGCAGCATCTATAAATCAATAATTCCTCATCATGTAAAGATCGTTGGGTGGCTCAACAAAGGTAAAACAAATCCCTGGGATACGTTCCTCTTCTGGTCCTGAGTTGTACATTTAGAGCTGAACTGATTGTGATATTTTAGATGAAACAAGAAGAAATTAAACATCGCTGGGATACAATCTGTCCCAGATATCTACGCAGAATCAAGTTTTATTAATAGAGGAGGAAGGTTATAGAGCAATAAAGCACTTAACATGAAATAAAATCACAAACTGATGTTAAAAACAGAGTTTTTACATGAGAAAAGGAGGAAAGGGAGAGTAGTGATCATTTTATGTAATCTGATGGTATTCAACTGTAATGCTGCAGAAACAAATAACAAGCACTGCATTACTTGGAGAAAATAATAAAAAAAAATCCCATCAGACACTGTAGTGAGGATAAATTAAGGCGATAAACTGTGATCTTGAGGAATTTTGCATTGCACTGCAGTGGTAATGCACCTTCTGCACATGTGCAGCTCAGTCCTCCCACTGAGGAGGCGAGAACAGAGAGCTTACACTGCCCTCTCACGGCTGCAGGCTCCTACAACAACAGTTTGATATTCATGCTGAGCGGCAGTGGCCATTAGGTGCCTTTTCCAGCTCCAAATCCCAAATCTCTCTTCTGTTTTGCAGCATGAGATGATTAGGCAATATAACTAATACCTTTCGTGACACACTGGCTCGAGTCCAGCTTGACTGTGGTGTGCATTTGAATGTCAAAGCGCTCTGCTCCCCCCACCCCCCACCTTTTTTTTTTCTTCCTTCTTCTTCTTTCCTGCCTTTATTTCTGGCTGATTCATCAAATCACAGTGTGTCTCCCTTCCCAGGTTAGTGTTTCTGCTGTGTCAGACTGGCGCGCTGCCCGGTCTTTCCCTGAGGCTTGTCGACTTATGTTTAGTGCATCTGTAGGCAAACACTAGAGGATGTATGAAAGAACAAATGAACAAAAAAAAAACAAACCCAAAATAAATCCTGCTGAGTTTCTCATTTGTTTCATTCAGTAATTTTCTGGAGAACATGACCTGTAAAATTCACGCTGTAAAAGAAAAAGAGGTTATTATTCCATACTCAAACAATCGATCTCTCAGGTGAGTGCCGTCGACCACAGTCATGAGAAAAAGCCTGTCTGTTTATTTGACACCTGTAGACTTTGTCTACATAAGGAAGGACAACTAATTCAGTGAGTCAAACAGCATGCATTAAACTCCACCCACAGAAGTGAAATAAACCCATTTTTACAGAGCAGCAGGGATCTGTTTTAGTCTAGCTTACCTTTGCAAGGTCCACTAGTGAGTTTGCTTGGTCATTCAGCTTGCGTTGCTCCATTTTAACACTTCTCAATCTGAACACAAGACCATTCAGAACCCAGTGAGTCAACTCTATCAGAAAGTTGAGAATTTTGTGCGCACACAAGGCATACACATGAAGAGCACTCCTGGGACATGCACAGGATGTGTGTAGGAGAATGGAGGGATTGCAGGGGGTCAGTCTTTTTCTTTTTCTTTTTTTGACTGAGCTGCATGCAAGTGGAAAGGAGGCCACGGAGAGGGGGGGAGAGCTGCCACTGAGTGGGGGAAAATCAGCTCTGTGTCCTTAATCAATGATAATAAAGGACTCAGGGGACTCAGATTGCCTACGCTGGACAAAAAGGACTCGTGAATTCCTGGTTCTGCTCGACACGCGAGGATATACAACAGCAAAGACGCTCTTATGTTGTTTCCTCAAAAATGTATTTTTTCTTAAACTGTTTTATGTAAGATTTAGATCACAGTTATGTGTGCACATGTGTTTCTTTTTTGATACTAACTTAAAAAACACTGACGCCATTTGAGGAAATCCTAAAACTACTCATGATTTAAGACTTAGCTTTATACCGTTAAGGAAAATTTAACTTTGGGTTTATCTGTCCCGTGACAGCAGGGATATTTTAATGTAATAAAAACGAAACTACAAAATGAAAAGCATTGAAAAAAGGGACATTTTAGATCAAAATCAAAATCTTTAAAGGAACCTTTTGCCTTTTAACCGTGACATTAACGCCATTTGATCGTGATGTGATCAGCAGCTTGTGTGTAAAAATAATTGAAATGGGACAGAAAGTCTTAAAATTATTCGGAATGGCCATATTTTTGTGTTAATGCAGGATAATTTAGATTTTCTCCTGAAAACAGGCAAATGTGGAACTGATGATAAATTTTTACCAACAGAGGGCGCCACAGGAGAAGTCAAGAAAACTACATAAGAGACTAAAAATCCTCACATCTAAGGCCTTAAATGCTTCAAACAAACCAAAGAAATGCAAAATACAAGCACAACCTAAAGCACCTTTTATAATTTAAGTAATTAAAAGCAACAACAAAGGTGGCAGTCTCTTTGAATATATATCAGGTAATAGATATTCTGTGTTAAATGGGTTTGGGCTGGACGTAAGCCCTGTTGGAAATAAACATTTCACAGTTAGAGGATGGATGGCTCTCAGGAGGGGTTGAAGAACAGAGCAGCTCGAGGTCATAATGAAAGCCCTACTTATCCTATCTGTTAAATTCTGTCTTTGTTCCTCAGTCAATCACTCCTCACAGGCAGTTCTGCCTTTGAACGGGCGCTCTTAAATCTGCCTGCGATTCGTCAGGGGAAACCACTACGCTGAGCCTTTCAATACTCCACTAAATCTTTTACAGCAATCTCGGTTAGTGCTACTCAGACTTCCTGGTTTTTGTCATGACCACCGCTTCTGGGGGTGAGAATGACCATGGTTTCCAATGCATGTTTGTCTGAACAGATCAGGATTTTTCTACCTGTGTAGGTTTGAAACAAGCTTTGTTTTGTTAAATTAGAAATAATCTGATAATAGATCTACAGTTATTATGACCATTTTCGACTGGAGTTTGGCATCATATATGCTCCCAAAGTTAGAGTAAGGGCATCTGTGTGGGTCATGGCTCAACAAAAATCAACAGAAATCAAATTAACTTACAAAAAGAAAAAAAGACAACCAAAAGCATATTTAGCCTCAGTTGTTTCACTGAGATAAAAACAGTAAATGGTTTAAATAATATAATGGCTGTTGAGCCTCTCTGTTAAATGGCTTGTTAGCAATGTTTAAAATACTTGAATCAGCTTTAATTGACGTCATGAGTCTCTGCAACTTTTATTTGGTGGTTTGAAAGCTAAAAAGTTTGGGAACCACTAACATATGCATCTGTATGGTTGAAACATTTTAGTGTTATATTTTTGCACCTGGTTTCTGTTTAATCAGGCCGATTCCCACAAATACATTAGAGGAAAGTCTATATTTGATCTGTTTTATTTATGTTTTGCTCCTTACAACATTTAAAGTGTTACAAACTTGACTGTGTGCTAATAGTTTAACAGGTTTTTAAGTTCTGCTGATTAGGGACCTCCATTTATCAGTTTAGCTTCTCTTCATGGTGCGTTTTGAAGTTGCTCCATGTTTCTGTTGACAACTTCATGCTTTAAATTGAAGCCTCTTTGGCACAAATGGGATTTGCTTGGAAGCTGACCTCCCTCACAGATCACTTTGTATGACCGACCTCCAAACTAACAAGCACTCACTGGCCTCATAAGTGATTTTCATTTCAACCTTGAGGATAGAAATGGACAGTGATCCCAACTGGAAGGATGTGACTGCACTTGAACTCTGGATTTCACAGCCGCTGTGGCATAAAACCCGCTCTAAGACATCCTGATGTAGTAAAATGTTGGACTCAGAGTACCTCAGCTAACTCTCCTGATTATCCTTGCTTGACAGATGTATGTCCTTGTTATTGCGCTGATTAACAGCCTGAATGTCTGTTACTGTGTCATCCAACAGAGGAATGGAGAAAATGTGTGGCTGCAAATGCAGTAACAGGCGTAACAATGGTTCCACTCGCCAAAAGATGACCCCGAGCCCCGCTCTGTACAAGCATGGCTGCTCTGTTGTAAAGAACAAGTCTTTTGAGGGTAAAAAAAAGGAGAAAATATCAATGCACTTGTAATACTGCAGCTCTGTCTGGTGGGGAGCTCCAGGCGTCATCCTTCGGTATGTGAAAACACAGCTGATTGGAGTTTAATCAGTGGCTTTCTGATTAAAGGTCAAAGTCTCATCACACCCATGCAAAAATGGAAAGAAAAGCACCCTCCATCACTGATAATTGAAATTCACTTGATATAAATCCATAGGTGCGTTCACAGTGTGCTGCATGTACCTTATAGAAAAATGTCCGTGAGCGTTTTGTTAACTAACTTACAAAATCCTGTGTGACACCTTATATAATATAATCTTCCCAAATGTGCCATGTGGAGCAGTTAATTGCAAACGACATCCTTTTCAGGGCATGAATTTCACTTATCAAATGAGGGAGTGCAAGTTTTTTTTTTTTTTTTTTTTTTAGTAGCATCATTGGGTTCAAGGACAAGCTCTCGTTAGCATGCACACAACAGGTCTCTATCTACATTAAAGGCGAAGACTTACTTTCGAGCTCTATTGCATTGTGTGGACACAAACAGGAAAAAAAGGAAACATGAAGTAGACAAATGGATTATTACAACATCAGATAAACACACTCAGATGAGAAAAATTTAGCTTCTGACTAATGTTGCCCTGAAACGAGTGTGTCATTTCTTCATATTTGTTCTGTTCCTGGTTGCTGCAGCTGTGCTCTGAACCTAATCTACTTGTTTTCCCTCCCTTGTAGTCCTAATCCTGGTTATCAGAAGCACACAGGAGCTTTCTTTGGTGCGTGGATCAATTTGTCCGTTTTTATATCAGAGGTACAGTCAATAAAAACAACTTTCCTCGCAGCATTCATGTTTCTGGAAGCACTCCTGGACAAAGACAATGCTCTATTTAACAGTAGCTTAAAGCGCAACTTTTTTTTTATTTTAACTGATGAGAACTCAAAGGAAATAAACATGACAATACTTGATTTGATGTTTGCTCTGCCTCGTGACAGGAAAATAATGCCTGTAGGCTTTTCATCAGCCCTCAGTTAGTCTGGTTGCTTCTTTATTTATCTAATTAAAAAATAAATGTATGACATTCTATATGTAGGCTGCAGGCATCGCTTCAAACTCCAAGATCAAGACCAAATCAAGACCACAGAATGGCAAAACCTTTATAAGACCAAGGTGCGATGGGGGGAACACAGACAGCATGTTGAGAAGCTGTTTTAGCACACAGAGCTGGCCATGACTTTTTATTATTCTGTGGCTTATAGATTAATCTGTAGCTCAGAGCAGTTTGCATTATGAGATTGTCTAACCCTAACTCTAAAGAACAGGAGGCGAGGCTTTGTTATCACTGCTGCAAATTGCCTAAATCCCACATCAAGGGCAAGAAAACACAATCTAACTGCAGCAATCTGAAAGCAGGCTGCAGCAGGAGCAAATATAAGTCACCTTCCCTGTCCTGTAATAAAGCTATTTAAAACACAAATGTATGTTCAAAACATTCATGAGCAAATCAAAGTTGCACACAGGATACCACAGAGATCCATAAACATGAGTAAAACCGCAGAAAGAAAACAGACACACACACAGAGAACATTTTTTTCTGAAGTGTTAAGCTACATACTAACAAAATCACTGTAGTTATTTATCTTGATAAAGCACCGCTCGGATTTCCAGCAGCTACAGACAGGAAGCCACAGAGTGGAAATGTTGGTGAGCACTGTAGCGTGAGGAAAAACAACAGCGAGGGGAGGCTAAAATCAATACTGTTTTGGAGTAAGTTGGAAGTCTTTGGGGACCTACTAAAGGACTAGTTGACAGGTGGGTGTCTGTCCGGCTGCTGGAGAAACAGAAACCCAGATGCGTCAGCCCCTGAGGTCAGCCTGACATCTGACTCTCAGAGAGGGAGACACACAAGAGTCGATCCGACAACACAAGGCCAGCAAGAGACAAATCAATATCATAAGACTGAAAAACTCCCAAATGTTTTAAGGTAAACTGAGTTGGACTCTGCCAAATGGCGATTCATACCCTGGTTTTTACCCAACTCTAAGGAAATAGTTGCTTTAATTAAGCTCCTGTGGATATTTTAAATGCAGAATCAACAAAGTCAGTGAAAACATAAAACATCCTGCCTCAGTCTGAGCACGTGTTTTTGCTACAGGTGTCAAACAATTCAGATTTCAGGTTTTTGTGAATCAAATGCGTGTCTTGCAGGTTAAAGCAAAGCGGGGGGTGGGAGTGGCACCTACTGGTGAATGGCTTGGAGAAATTTTCTCTGGTGCTTCCTGACTCTAGCGTGGTCCATCTTTCTCACCAGTTTGGTGTTCTTGTAGATGAGCCACGTCTCCCTGAGAACATTCGCAGCTGTGTTTTTCACCTACGAGCACAAAAAGAACACAAATGGTAATAATAATAACAAGGAGAAGTATACAAAAGCATATTAAACTGATAGTTCTGATTTTTTTATGATGTTCTATGTTGTAGACTAGTTGGCGACTCAAAACTGCATGATAATATGCAAATTTTCTTTTCAGTCTCACTGAATTTTGCATCGACCAGCGAGCTGTGTGCTCACACAGAGCTCTGTGTCAGAGCAGAGACTGAATTTATTTTACTATTCAGTAACCACAGGGTCCAATCGGCTTTGAAAACAATCAGAACAAACATTAAACTAAACAGAAACTCACCATGCACCGTTCTGGTAACCCATTGTGAGTAATAAAATCCTGAGAAAACGGACATTTTTAAATATTCCCAAGGATGGCTGTTTAATTATCTTTTATCAGCCAGTGGCTGAGCAGACTTTCTTTCTTTTTTTTACCCTGAGACACCCAGCTTTTTAAAAACCCTACTTATTTTTGTGTGCATGGCTTGCAAAACTGCATCTTAGGCTGCGCACATTATTTCAATGCTCACCTCCACTTACATTATACCCATCTCAACCCGCTTTGTCCCCACTATGGGAACCACACCCACGTGTACACTTTGGAAATGAAGATAGATAGATTTGAACCTGTTTTTAAGGATTATTATTTATCATCAGCGAGGATTTTAGACCTGGACATGTTTTCTGTCAGAGCAGAGCTCCTGTGCAGGTGTCGAAATACAGCTCTAAAAAATTCCCCAAACAATTTTTTTCTCAAACTAACTATCATTTTGAGTCGCTGCAAGCATCTCAAACCCTTCTCAGTTTGGTTTCTATATTTCTAGAGCACTAGAGCAGTGTGTCTTGGCGATATGTGTGCAACCTACTGGTGAAATTTGGGCCAAATTTGCCAGAAGTTTGTTCATTCAGTGTGATTCTAAGTGCATGTTTTCTTGTAGCAACAGTAGCAGGGCAGTAAATAACAGGCTTAACCTGTCCACCATGGGCAGATTCTATGATTACTTGCAAGCGCTAATAGAGTCAGTAGCAGCTAGCTGTAATAGGCAGCTTCCTGTGAAAGAATATAATTTCCAGCAAGGATATCATCATACTCCTGCCAAACTAGCCATGTAATTTGGATAAACTGTGATGAACTTTTCGAGATTAGAGTTGTTTCAAGGTGGCAGCAATCCACTTCTTCATCTTTGGCCCCTTCCTGACAAGCAGTTCACTCATCAATCTGGTCAGAATTAAATGCTGTTTCTCCAAACTGAAGCTGTTCAAAGCGCTATCTACAACAGGTAAGATATTTATTGGAAAGACAGTTCATTTAGAAAAAAATAAACTTAGTTCAGTCATATAACTACGGATCTGTGTGTAAATAACCATCTAATGCAGAGGTGACAGCAGTAAAAAGGTTTATAAAGTCTGAAGTGGTATAAAATGATGTTGGGTGTGAATCACTTGCTTACCCTTTTTGTTAGCTGGGTATCCATCATAAAATTGTGGACATGTTTTTCAGCTTTGGTTAGTTCCAGTTTCTTTGCCACTACGGCCACCACCAAAGCAGTGCAGCCGGCACCCTAAGAGGACACATCAATGCTCACATTAATGAAAACATTCTTTAAACTCTTTCCCAAAAAGATGAAAAAAGCATCCAGATAGCTGTACTCACCATAATGCCAGTCAGGAGGCAGACTCCTTTTCCACAGTATGTGTGCGGGACCATATCCCCATAACCAATAGTGAGAAATGTGATTGAGATCAACCACATGGCTCCAAGAAAGTTGCTGGTTATATCCTGGTTGTCATGGTACCTGTAATAAATAATAAATGTAACTGGCTGACCAACCTTCATTTGATTTATTTCAAAGATCAAACAATCAGATTTAATCCAGTGTATTTAAAATGAAATGTTTAGTCAGGTTTGTGCAGAATAAAACAGTCTGTCTTGATGCTCAGAGTGCGCTAAGGAGTGTGTGCTCTATTTTTATGCCTTATCCATGTTTCATGCTGAGAAACTGATCCAGGCACCTCTCGCAAGCTCTCACTGTCCATGCAGCGATGATCCACAGCGAGATGGTGAAGACCAGCAGCACAGTGCCGGGACAGATAGTCATGAGGGTTTTCATCACAAAGCGTGTGTTAAAGTTTATCTTGTTGAGCGCTCCGATGCTGCGGGATGAGGCATCGGTGAAGAGCTTGCTGTGCAGCAGCATGACTCGAGCGATGAGGTACAGCCGCAGGAACATGGGAATGGACAGGATGATGTCCACGTCTGCGTCCGTCTTGGATGGGACGTAGGAGTACGCCAGGCGTGCCGTCCAGGTGAATGTGTAGTTTCCTGGGATGGGGTGTATGGCGCACACCAAGATCTCCAGACAGATGAAGAAGATGCGTTCGTACGTCATGGCTATCCTCCAGTCGTCAGCTGCATTGTCCACCATGAAAAGCTGCAAGAAGAGGGCAAAGTGAGGGGGTGAATGGTTAATGACAGCAAACATTTACATTTTAGTAAAATAAAATAGTTGTTTTTTCTAAAATGTTGTTTTCCTTTTTGTTTGTTTTGTACACATTTACAGTCTAACTAATCTGCATACACATGTCAAAAACGTTCAGCGCACTCAGGAGATGAGTGCTATGACTTTTGCTCTTTTGTAACTTTTGTATTTTTCAAAATATTTAACTTCATTTGCAAACATTGTTTTTACAATTATTCTAATCTTCAATTCCTTAAGAAAACATTGTTCATTTTGAAATCTACTTCAGCAAACTGGCTCTATTTTTGTCTTCTTGTGTTACTTTTAGTTTTTAGCTACTGCTATGCAACTTTTAGCCTTTTGCTAATTCTAGCTTTTAGCTACCATTGTGCTTTGTTTAGCTACTGTTCTACTGCTTTTAACTTTTAAGCCAGCCTTTGCTACTTTTGGCTTGTAGCAACCCTTTTGATACTTTTAGCCTTTAGCTAGTCTTTTGGTAGTGTGGCTAGCCATTTGCTACTTTTAGTCTTTAAGTTTTTGCTTCTTTTAGCTTAAATAAGTCAGTTCCAGTTTCTTCAGCACTCAGCATTCACTCTGCATTTTCTCTAGTTTCAGTTGCTTCACAATACATCTTAGATTTCAATAATATTTGCAATTTTTAATCTAGAGTGCATTTCCACATACATTAAGAAAGAAAGATCATTTGCAAATAGTAAAATAAAATAAAATATGCGACTTGCAAAGGAAATCGTTATTACGGACTAAATTCATTGGAGTTCTAACTGCTGTAAGACCAAATCAAATGTGTTTCATGAAGCGCCACATTAGCAGCATGCGGTAAGTATTTCTAATTTAAAAGCGCCTCTCTGATGAGAACATCTGCCACCTCCACATTAGCATACAGGTTGTGATCGCCTGGCTGCTCTGATCAGAACTGTTTCTCGGGGGACTGAGTGTGAGTGGATTTCATCAGCTATCATCACTCTTCTTTTCCCTGTCCTCTGTCATATCCAGCAGCTCCCTCACATGGTCACCCCTCCTGCTGCTCCTCCCTCCTTCTGTTCTTCATCGCTCCCGATCTGTTATCTTCAAGCAGAGGCTTCACTGTCTTCACCCTGAGCCCATCGCTGCCATCGCCTCCTCTTCCACATGAGCCCCAGTCATGCTTATGGATGAGGACGGCCCGTCTTTATCATCCTCATCTTACAGAGGTTTATATTTGCAGGTTTGGGTTGCAGATTAAACACTATCAAGCTTATTAAGTTCCCCTCTCTCTGACACGCCACACTGATATTCCTCCACAGATGCTCCGGCTCCATCCACTTAATCACGTCAAGGTCCTCTGCCTGCACAAGCCGTCACAAGCGGCTGTAGATATTTCACAAAATGTTGCTGTCAGCAAATACAAACGAATATTACTGGTGGCAGTTTTTTTTTTTTTTTTGCCACGAGAGCAAGAGGCTTACTAAAGGAGGAAAGAAAAGAAGAACTGCACCATTACATGTTATCAGAAACCTCCTTAATGTGCTTCGTAATGAATTATGGGATGTCAAGTGACTGCTCAAGCTTTGAAATGAAAATATGGAAACACAGTACAATGCTCCCTCTTACAGCTTAACATGAATGTACGAGATTATTTGTACAAAGGTGGATGCATGGTAGACTAACATTTAAGGGGGGAGAACATGGATCTTATATGAGCAAAATTGAAATATATCTTTTTATTTTGTTAAGGAATATATATATATAATCTATTTTTTTATTCTATTCTACTGTAAATATGAAGAAGGGTGTAGTTAGAAAGACATCATCTGCCAAGTCTAAAATACACTGTACATAATATTTTTTTCAAGCAGCAGTTCAAAGAATATAATGTTAACAATATCCAGCACAGGCTGAATTCTCCTCACGATTTGGCATTTTGCCGACAAGCCCCCATTCAGTTGAGTTTGAGATTTCTTATTATAGAAGCAAAAAAGTGTCCCACTCCTCAAGGTCTAATGGGATCTGTGACCCAGATTGTAAATTTAGCTCAGATATAAAAAGGAATTACTGAAATAGTCATATATCTCACATTAAAAGAAGAACAAAAGCTCCTGCTTAAATGTGCGCTCCGGTCAAGGACAAAGAAAAGCGTACGAAAAATCAATAATCCTGCGCGCTGCCACTTCTCTCTCAGACATACATGAACGCACCACGTCCCACAGCCCCGGCAGCTTCAAAGAAACTGAAAGTGCAGATTTTCTTCACATTAACGTGCAGACTTCACTGAACATGGAGCCAATTATACAACTGAAAGCTGTCAAGAAGCTGGCAAATAAAACAAAGCACACAACTACAGACACGTGTCCTCGAACAAACGCTACGACTGCACAATCAGAGTTTCCCTCACAACCACAGAGAAGCGCTCATATTAAACTTTCAGTGACAGTTGTCTATTTCAGATGAGTGACACCGAGCTTCTGTCGGGAACTGACATCTGTCACAGAAGTGTGTAACTCTAACCACGGCGTGCCCTGTTGGGCTTTCCAAGTTCGTGTAACGTAGACACGGAAACACAAGATGCGACTGAGCTCGACTACAGTTTCTTACTCAACGAATTAAAGCTCTTAAGGCAGCTATTGTCTGCTGCAAGCGCACGCCACACGTTTTATTTTACATTTTACGCAACAAACTGATCCTGTCAAAAGGCAATTACAAAGTTTGTTACCTTAAAACAGTGTAATTAAACATTTAAGGCAGGCTACACGAGGAAAGCCTACTTGGTGAGTAAAAGCAATTATTGTAATGGATGACCTGAAACACAACACCCATGGGCCCTTTGCCTCGGAGGATGCAGTATTCCACGCCAGCAGCAAGAACCAGCAGTTATGACTGACGGATGGAGGAAAGTACTTCTGTAGTGGAAAAACATCATGCTGGTTTAAAATGTGCTGACAGACACAGAGTCAGGGAAGTTTGGAAACACACTAAAAGGATGCTGATGAATCATTTAAAATGCCTTTAAATTAACACTTTCTGAGTCAAAGTAAAAAAAAAACATCCTCAATTGAAGGCCCAGCATTCCCTGAAGAAATGCATATTGCCTGTTGCCTGTCATGCCAGAGTTTTTAAATATAAATAATGGGGGAGTTTTAGGTTTTTTTTTGGTCAAAACTTGAAAATATGCAAAGGCATGCACAATCTCAGCACTCGGACTATGTGTTGGGGATGACTTTCAGCTACTACCACTGCAAATTTTAGCTCAATATCTGTAAAATTAACTGTGTCATGGTTGTTTATGTGTTGGCTAGGGTCAGTTAGCTGTGGTGGCCATCTTGAATGGGAGTGTCTCCAAACGTTAATCAGTTTTATACATACATCCAGTGATTATTTTATGGAAATTTCACCAAATTCATCCAGTGGCTCATGAGTTATTTTGATAACAGACAATCATTTTACCAGTTAATGTCAAAGAAAGAGCAGATCTCATTAGGAAATTTGAGAATTAGCTATCTGATTCAGTGCCTTGCAACAACTAAAGCAAAAATAACCCCAAAACGTTTACCATATACATACAGTACATATATACGCTTTATAACTTTGAAGAGTTAAGTTTGAAAAAAATCCCTCCTAAATCCATCAACTTCTTCCAAACCGTTGTTCTCCAGATGAATCGAACATGAATGAGATAAAATGAGATAAACAGAATGTGAAGGAAGCTGACAAATGCTTTAGATTACTGCGTATCTCGCAGCCACGCAGATGTTTCTGCAGCTGAAGTGAAACAGTTTTGAGGTGTTTGAAAAGACGTTGCATCAAAACGTGGTGAAAGTTGTTTCTGGATTATACAGATTTAAGACGTTTCTTTAATATCAAGAGGGTTGAAATCGACATGCTGAGATCTTCAGGCTGTGGAAACAACTGACACTGACTCCAGAAGCAAACGTTCTTTTCAAGGTGGTGTTTTAAAAAGCATCTAAAACATCCAGTGGATTCGTCATTTAGGGAATCTCAGAAAAATTTCACTTTCATGCAAAGGACACAAAACAAAGTTTTTGAGTATTTTTTTGGTGGCTAAACCTAATATTTAGAAAGAAAGCAAATGAAAAATGAAGTATAAGACCAAATTGAACAGATTACACAACTACAAATAGTTAAATTATCATTTTGGCTGAACCTGATCACTACAGAACTAAATGTTTAGAAATTTTGATTTCTGGGAACTTAAAATATGCCTTGAATAATCTAGTTTAAAAAGACTAAGCTAATCAACTTTAGTAAACACTAAAGTGGCTATAACCCAGTCAGTTTTACATATATTGAACTCTAACAGATCACATAAGACCTTTGTTTCACATGGCGGATGATGTGCATTTTTTCAAAGAATGCTACTTTTATTTATTTAATAATAATAAAAAACTTGTTAGAGTCTAATGTACTTTCATGACTCTTATGTGAGCCCTTTGTTTCATTCTTACAAACTCTTTAAATGAGAAAGGTACATGGTAAGGTTATGAAAAAAAACTGTAGTTTGGCAGCTTTTAATAATATAATAGTGTGTGTGTGGTTACCAGAAAATTTGTAATTTCTGCAATAAAAGTTTTTTTATTGTGAATTCTATTGTCTAACAATGATGCTTTTTCTAAACTCAACCAAGCATTTTCAATGAACCACATTAACCAAATAATTACTTAACCTGTAATACTTTTAAGGCCTAATCTAAAACTTTTACTGTGTGACTTTAACCATGTACTTGAATTATTCAAGCACTTTTATGCATAACAAAGCAGCAGAGCGAAAGAAGTGAAGCGGTTTCCAGTGTGTTGCCACAGACGGATGTACTGTAGCCACCTTGGATTAACCCAGTGGTGTGTGAACTCTTATTCTCATGCCTTTATCAGCCCTTGGCTTGTTGCAGTTTTAGGTTTTTGGAGCTGAAGTTTTGAGCAGCAGCAAATGGATCAAAGAACTTGAAGACGTTGAGCACATTCACCGGGCAGAAGCCTCGGCACTCACATGTCTGTCTTAATTATTCATAACTCCAAGCCTGGACATAAGTTAAATAGATGAGTTTAATTACTTCCACCTAGGATTGTCATGACTTAACAAATTGATCCAAACCATTCATAAAGTTTATGATAATTTTTAATGTAAAGTAAAGCATTTTAACACAGGTGTTTGTGATTAATGAGATGTTTCAGCTCATGCCTGAGGAATGATGTGAACATATGTTTAAAATAAGTGGATTAAAGCCACTTGTTTCATACCTCAGGGTAGTGATCTGTATTGTGTTAAAATGACAGGCTGGTGGTATTATAGAAAGAACTGACCATGGTGTTAGGAAGTTGTGCTCGCTTCCTGTCTTACTGTCAAATTTCTGTCATACTAATCTGTTCGGTTACGGTGACAAGTTCTGCCCCAAGCGGTCTGTAGAAAAGATCGAGTGGAACAAAATCTGAGTTCTGCTGTAGCCTTCTGGGTAACGTCAGGTCGTCTAAACCTGACTTCCATTTTTTTATACTTGGACGTGGTGTTTTTGATGCTAAAAATGTTTTTTTTTTTTTTACTTAACAGAGCCAAAGACAAAAACAGTGTCTATAGTTAACTAAACAGAGACTGGTGTGAATGCACCCAGAAACAGAATAAAAACACAAGAGATGTAACACCAGCTTCACTTGAAATGTCCAACCAGGAAGTTGTGCTTTTGTTCTACTTTTCCACTATGCAAACACTCGCATTAATAAAGGATTGTTTGATCTTTTTGCCTCCTTAGAAGGAGGCACCATGACAGCTAATGGCACCATTATGTCAAAACCTCTAATTAACTTGGAACTGTTTATGTGGTGTCAACACATAGCTTCGACACATTATGTGCCACTATCAATTTAATTTAATCTAAGCTGTTTAATTTCTGCACAGTTAGTTAACAATGTTGCCTCACAGCAAGAAGGTCACAGTTTTCACCCTCGACTGGGGCCTTTCTGCATGAAGTTTACATTGCTCTAATTAAATATTTAAACATCTGATTCTTAATTATTAAGATTACTCTAATCATCTGAATATCTAAATATCTGTCTTTACGTTTATTTAATTAAAGCTACTCACTGCAAAGTATGAAGTCAAACATAAAAAGGTTGTCCTGAACTATATCAAATGGTGCAGTTTGAAAGAGTTTACCCCAGTCGTTTTCCAGATACATTGATATTCACCTCTGAAATGTGTGGTACGCACTCAATGTAAACAAAGCCCTCGGCTTCAGTGGATGACGCTATTGTTTACCTATTTTCAGTCACTTTAGCTGTTATCGTAGTAAACAAACACATGTGGTGATTGTCACAAGTTTTGCTTACAAATTTCTAATTCAAAGACACATTAAACATCAATATGAGAAAAATATTGCGCTGATTTTGTTTATCACTTTATGACTGGTCTTTGTAACTTTGCAAAGAGTACCTTTAAATTGACAGAAATGAACAGACGACCTTTACCCTGAGCCCTAAAAGTGTTGCTCCCTCACGTGCCAATTATTACATCCTCAAAGCAACTTTAAAGTGTGAGAGGATTCAAATTTATCCTCTACTTTGTACAAAAAAAACCTCACACCACAAACAGCCAAAGAGTGGCTGTTTCTGAGAATATATTTAGGCATCCCTGGCTTGTCTTAGAGAGTCAGCTTGTTTTCTGATGGACTCAAAATGAAGTCTAATCACTCAGAGTGCATGCCCTGTTCTCATCACTGGAAAGCTTTATTCCTGTCGGATTGTGACAAGCAGCAGATCTGAATATGTCCACCTTTGAGCAGTTCCGAGACCTGCTCAGCTCCAATACTAGTTGGGTTAGTTACAGGTTTCACTCCTCTCAATATAACTAATGGAGTGCAACTCAATACTTAATCTGTGTAATGCGGAGTTGGGAGCATATATCTTGTCGCTGAGAATTAAATCGCTCAGTCTCATTAGTAAATTGGGTTGAGAGGTTCAGTCCAATTAGACATTAATGCAATGCTTTATTTATGGTATCAAAGTGAGCCACTAAGAGGCCGCTTTGCCAAGTAAATCAGAGGCTGTTGCAGATTCAGTTTGCCTTTGTGCTTGAGACTAGGTCTCAGTTTTGAAAATACACTCTCCCATTCAAGCAAACATAAATGTCTTTAAAAGAGCAGCTGAGTTGCTTGCATTAATAATCTAAAATCATCAGAATGTTTAAAGCTACATGCAGAGGAAAAGTCTAGTAAATAGCATCAATAAATAATCTTTAAGACTGTCACATGTTTGAGAAGCCAGGTATCTGAACCCCTGAAAGTCTGTGTGCTCAGTGAAAACTCTGAGGTCACCAGCCAGTGGAGGTTATCTGACTCCAGTCTGCAGTCTCAGGTAGAGGACAGATTTCACTCGGAGGAATGCAGAGCGTCTCCTGCAGTGGCTCCGTATCTCTGACACAAAACACAACCACAGTCAAGTTTCGCTCTAGCAGGATTTGCTGGCACGGGTTCAGACGCCGCTTTGGTGGAGCCCCTATATCTTTTTTCTGCGGACTGTAAAGTGTAACGATGCGTGACTGCAAAACGTCAAGTTTGACTTTTATCAAAAACACAACATCTCCCACCCCCAAAGCATTCTGCACAAGTTTACGAAAACTCAGCAAAACTGTCACTACAAAGCAGAGAGACGCCAGTGTCCTCAACAAAAACAGCCCCCAGCAAAGAGTCCTTGAAAACTTGTCAGTTTGTGTCTGCTCAGAAAAAGACTGAACTCATCAGCTGTCTCACAGAAAGAGGAGACTCACAGCTTGATGCTCAATTCAGGTTCAGCCAACAAGGAGTAAAAGTTAAGAAAGAAATAGACTGTTTCTATTTTTAAGCTGTGCAGTAGGTTGCTTCTTATCAATACAAAAAACTTAACCTAAAGGTCAAGGAAACGCTTAAGCAGACAATCTGTCAAGAAAATGTTCAGTTGGAACTAAATTAGAAACACCAGATTGTACGTAGACACAAAATGACAACAGTTTCAGTACATTAGGCAAAAGTGTGCAAAAGTCCTCATTACTGCCACAATCTGAAAGCAAGGGAGACAATGTTTTGGCTCGTGTCTGTGTTCGTTTGTCTGTCTGTTAGCAAAATTTAGGGAAACTCTCAGAAGGTATTTATTAAATGTACATCTACAGCAGGGGTCCTCAATCCTGGTCCTCTAGGGCCACTATCCTGCATGTTTTAGTTGTTTC
>JAOXNZ010000038.1:17320493-17335528 GCA_028566095.1 Kryptolebias brasiliensis
GAGAAGGTCAAGTATAGTGTCCTTCACGGCCAAATCCCACTTTTCTGCCACGCCCATGTTTTCCTCAACCTCCCCCCCGCCCCCCAGAACAAAAGGGAAAAGATCAGCAGTCTTCCCCGCGCTGGTTCTCCATCCGCCTCGGCTGCATCATACCTCCAGGAAGCGGGAGCTGCTGGTCTTGGCGTGGAAAGGCTCGGACCACATGCGCCGCAAGTCTCCCTGCGGATCACGACCACACGTTCAGACGCTGCAGTACAGCCGGAAATAATCTACACTCCTAAGAAATCTCACTCATACTCACAAAATAAATAATCACTTTTTTTTTTTTTTAAGAGTCCTGGCCAAGAGGCAGCACAAGTTACACAACAATTACAACTGGATTACACAATTAAAATGCCATACAAAATCCTGAAACACAATTTAAGGAGGTCATCTCTTGTGCTCTCAGTCTGGACTTCAAAAAAACTCAATGAAATAAGTTCAGTTAATTTCCATTCTTTTTGCAACATGTTCCAGTGGTTATGAACGCACCATAACCGTAGCTGCGTTTTTTAGTTGTGGGTGTGGTGATCAGGAGTGAATTTGTATTATCCTAAAGAGACATACAAAGTCTGCTATAATAGCAAATACATGCAGCTAAACCCACACTGGCAGTGTGGACATTAAAAATAAGCTGCACATTTTGGATGAAGACATCTATAAAATCATGACGTAATGCTAATCTGCCCACCTTCTTGTGGGTTTTAAGGGCTTGTCAAATTTTGCACACATAACAAAAACAAACAGTGCTGGTTTATACACCAGATTTACAAACGCCAGCATCAAAGTGTTGGAATTGAAACAGATGCAGAACGGACGAAACCTGTTTTTATTCTTTTTCATTACTTTTGTTTTGTAAACTATGTATCTGGACATGCATGTCTTCTGGCTTCCATCAGGGGGTGCTGCAGCACCCTCCGCTTCCCACTGTCTCGACCCCAGTTAGCCAACTAGCTAGCTAAATAAATATTGAGTTCTTGTAAAGACGAGAAAATAGATTTCTTGTCCTGTGATATGCTGCGATATTTGTAGATTCTCAGTGACAGAAAAAAACTTCAGTAACTTGGTGACTTTTTATTAAAAACACACAAAATCAGATTTTCAATTCTAGAAAGTAGAAAGCAAAAGGTTCTGTATGCTTTTAATTGAAGTTTTTTTTAGCAGAAAACTAGAATCTGTCAAAGCAGGAATCGGCAGTTCAGATCTTCAGAAAAATCCTAAATTTGAGCCGACAAGAAAACTGTGATTGTGTATCTTTATTAAAGCGAGATCATTCTGATGGGTTTACCTTCAGGTAGGCCATAGTGAGCAGAGGCAGCAGGGTGAAGGGGACCAGGTAGAGCAGCGCCGGCTGAGCAGCACGATGAATCCGAGAGGCCACAGTGGCAGTCAGCAGACCTGAGGAGACCAGTTCAAGATACTGCAAAACAAACTCAACTGCAACGTTCGGCTGGACAAAGGCAAACTATCCTCCTAGAAGCATGCTGTACTTCACATCATAAAGCCATTTCAACATCTACTGAAACTTTCACCTCAAAAGGAGCAGACACCTTTAAAAGTCAGGATCTTTTACATCCATCCGCCCATCGATTCGTTACTTACCCACAAAGTATCCGATGAGAGTGCAGTGGAAATAGGACACGCGCTGCATGCGTCCGGACATGTTACCGGGTCCTGGGACTTCCCCGGTCGCTTGCTTCTTGTAGTTATCATAACGCAGGACGAAACACAACAGCAGCCCCGGCATCACGATGTCTCCTATTCCCAGCATGGAGAAGTGACTTCCTGTGGAACTGCGCAAGGGCAAAGAGAGGAAACAAAGATGAAACATGAGAACGGATCAAGTTGAGCATCAATGCGGCTGCGCGTGTCGTTAATTCATCGTGGCTTTCTGAAAACAGAGGAAAGGACCGGATTAGATGTCAAACTGTAACAAGACAAATCGCTAAACAAGTGTATAAAAACGATGCTACAGTCTTCTTAAAAATATCCCTGCAGTCATCCCTCATTTCTTCACATTTGGTTTCCAAGGAGTCAGACTTTCATTTAATCTGTTAAAATGATCTTTCGTTTTTGATGGTCTTTCAAAGTTTTCTTCAGACGTTTGCAGCTTTTTTCAGAACAGTTTTTGCACCTTAGTTACAGGAAGAAATAAAACCCTGACACAAAATGCAGATCATATCAAGAATGTTGCATCACTCAGGCCCTGCATCCTCCACCAGAGATACTTCTTTTTCATTTTAGGCGCTCACAACACATCAGCCTGAGATTTATCAAGGTTTATTGGCTATTAAACTGCCATCTTTGGCTTGGTTTTATAGATCCAAAGATAACATAAAAATAAATACATTTTACTTTTTCTGTTACACTGGTTCACCCACTACGTTCACACTGCAGGCAAGACGGGAAGAAGTCTGTCTGTCTGTCTGTCTGTCTGTCTGTCTGTCTGTCTATGACCCAACAGTCGCATTTCATTTGACTTTTACGTTGATGAAGTAAGGGGATCGGGATCTATCTAAATACTGATATCTATATCAATGTTGGTGTTGGATCTTGTCAATACTAGAGTGACGGATTGATACTTGAGTGTTTCTCCTGTTCCAGAGGGGCCATTTTGGGCCAGAGATCGTTTTTGGCAGCTCTGACTGCACAACAACTTCAGGACTGATTCACACACGCTGACATGTGTAGCGTTTATATTTACTTCTCTAAACATAGCGTGCTGCGTGTGATGTCACGTCCTCGACCCACGCAGGTCACTTCAGGGCCGTGGACCTTTCACGGTGGAAGTCATGTTTGAATTATAATGTGAACAACCTCAGTTAAAAAAAAATAATTTTTTTTTTTTTTTTAAATCAGCACTCTCTCTACACAAACAAAATCTAATTCTCTGAAAATATTTAGGCACAAGGACTGAACTGAAAAATGAGCCAATGTCGAGAGAAGACCTTCTGAAAGGACAGGAAACTATTGCTCAAGACCTGTTTAAAAATGACAAGAACATCTGTTTCTTCCGGAGGACAACAGAAGAAAATCAGCAGCAGCTCAAGACTTTCGCACAGTGGTGAATGCGAACATCTTTAGGAGCCACCATTGTTGCTGCTGCCACATTCAAAAGGAGTCCAGCTGCTGTCAAACAAAGAGAGATGCTGAAATAAACTGTGCAGACACTTTGAAGGAAGGTTTAGGTGCAGCCAAAGCAACACAATCTGCCCTCATTTACCATACAGCACTCTACTACATCTCAAGTTAATCTGAATACATCATGTACGCGTCAGAAGCAATGAGGGGATCAGTGTCTTGCCTAGGGACACTTTGACACATGAACAGGTCGGTCCTGATCAGTGATGAATCCTGAAAGAATGTGCAAAGGTCACAATAAGGTTTTTTTTTTTTTTATTTACTGGTCGAATCGAACCTCCGACTCTCTTGTTGGAGGACGACAGCTCTAACCTCTGAGCCACAGCCGCCCCCCAGACGTAGTTGTGCCACAACGTTAGCATTAACATTAAGGTCGTCCCCACGTCCGACGGGCTGCTGATGTCCTCACACACACACCTGATCGCCTGGAATTAATAGCTTGGGTCAGTCTGTCGTAATGGTCTAATTTGAGAAACAAACTGATTTTTTTCCCAGTCTTTAAATACACTCAGACGGTTCTTCATTTGAATTGAATTCTGTTGTAGGGTCCTGACCCCAACTTTGGGAGCCACTGTTCTGTAATCCACCAGCGGAGGATTGAAGCGCTGCAGGGATGTATTCCTTTTATAGCATTTAGTAAAAACTAAGTGAGCTCCAGAACAAGTCGGTCCTGATCCGTGATGGATCCTGAAAGAATGTGCAAAGATCACTAAAGGGCTTTTCCATTTAAGTGGTTCAAGCGGCTGACCTAGGCCGGTTTTGGAGTGGGTTATTAAATCGTTCTATAAAAAAAGGACTGGGGGGAAAAAAACGTGGTTTGGTTTCCCACAGTCAGGGAGCTGACTCAGAGCCACAACATTACATCACTCAAAACATCTATTGCTCAACTTCTTTGATCGGGTTTTCTGAATTTCTGTACAGGTTTTTACACATTGTTTGTCTTTTTATCCCTGCAAAAACATGTCTTAATAGCACCAGTCTAATTTATAAACACTCTTTTAAACAATGAAGGGTGTTTCTAAAGAAACTTTCCAAACCCACTGGGATTTCTGACCTCCAATGGGTTTTAATAACCGGTGCTGCAAACAGGAGTTATTTTTTATAAATGCACGCTGGTGATAATAAAAGACTCAACAATATTTATAAGAGGAATGGGCATTTGTCTGTAATTATTCAGTTTTTCTTTGAATAATTACCCCCCCCCCCATGCACCTAACAGCCACTGCTCCAAACATAAGACCAGCTTGCAGCAATTAATGCTCCTCGCAAAGTGTTTCATCCTTTACTCACGAAGGGCTAATTAATATTTACAACCAGCGTCAACACAAAAACAACCTGTTTAAAAGCAGAGAAAGCCGCCTTAACGAGCGCCAGCCTATAATTGTGGACCCTTGTCTGTTTCGTGTTTTCGCCTAAAACAAATGACCGAGTCGACACGAATGGGACTTGAGGTGAATGAAATTTTATTCACACCAAGTCCTGCAGCTGAAGACCCCTCTAATGAAACAGAGCTCATCTTTGCCAGTGCAACGGATCAACGTCGAGGGGGAACAGTCTGGCCGTAAAGCTGAGCTCACCCGCGACCGCAGATTCCACTCTATAATCCTTTCAAAATAAACTACGATGGCAGAAAGACTGCTGGGACTGAGACGCTTTTCTTTTAGTTTTTTCTCGAGGTGGGGTTTTGGTTTTTTTTGACACAACAACTAAAAAAAAAGCACCATTAGGAAACCACCTGGTGTGTCAGTACCAGGTAACGGTGTAAAAGATAAAATAAAATAAAACCGTGGCGGCGACGATCGCTTTAATTTGCCCATTTTAACTCGACTTTAAATATTCAAAAATCCCTAGTTCATAAAGGGCAGCCAGTTGTCCTAAAGTGACTGGAGATATAAAAACAAAAAGCAGGAAGTTGAGAAACAAACAACGAGTTCCTGTTATTCCAGTGCTAATCTAACAAACGATGAAGCTCCATCTTTGATTAAACCAACTAAAAGCTAAATCAACTTGAATCTTCTAAATATGGCGCTCACAACATTTTAATTGATTGCCAGTCTTTATGCCTCCATCCGCAGCTTCTAATGAAAAGGATTTTTTTTGTATCCCAGCAAAGAGTTTGGGCCAAAAAAGGAGCAGTCTATGATGCTGAAGCTCGTGCTTCTGACGGTCGAAACACAAAGAACCGGCGCTGGTTTAACACTAGTTTGATATAGATATAAAATAAAAAGAAGAAAAGACAAACTCCACCACTTTCTATGATTACATTGGAGCTTGCAGATTTAAACCTCAAAAGGTACAAGAAAAAAACTGAGCAAAAGTACTTTTTCCAACAAATATCAATACAGGATTATTTTTTTTGTCACAATAAAAAGAACACATTTTTTGGTATAATTCTCTTCATCTACTGTCAGGACATATTTAAAGGTCTGATGATGTTTTAGTTGTAAAGCATAAAAATTCGTAGAGAATTCATGAGCTTTTAGGCGCTGCTGTAGTAAAAGTATCACCTTGGAAAAACCAGTTTGCCGGGTAAGGAGAGTCGGGGGACGTCACGGCCCATTCCTGGTCCCAAGTGGAGCTTCCTGGACAGAACGTCGATGGGATTTTCAGCAGGCTGGGTGGCAACTTTCACCATCACATTACTATTGAAGATGTACGCTGAGAAAAACACCTGAAACGAGAGCAGGAGGGAAGGAATTCCGTCAGGTGTGTTGATGATTTGACCACCACACTTTGTAAAAACAACAAAACGAGTTTATTTATACATCTGCCACGAATTACACGTCAGAAAATCAGGTTTTCACAAGCTTGATCACTAATATTTTTGTTAAAAACCACTGAAACAGACGTTGTGTGTAGTTAATGTGCGATCCAGGTTAAGTTAGATCTCGAGGTACGTCTTACCCAGAAGACATCGTAAATGAGCAGTCCTGACAGCAGCAGGCAGGACACCTTCAGACTGGGGAGTCGGACAAAGGCTATCATGGCGACACACAAGCCCATGGCTAAAGCTGCAGGGAGGAAAAGCACATTTTTCACATTTTAATCAGAAATAAACTTGAAAAAGCCACTGAGAACACGTTAGAATTTCTTGTTTACTAAAGGTTGCGACTACGCCGCACATGTGCTTTTAATTTTGATCAGCGCAACTTTGGCTTTTTGTCCCAAGGCGACATTCTGGCAGCAATAAATATGAAATAACTGAAATGCATAAAGTTTCCAGTCAACGGCGCCCTAGTAAAGAAGAGAATAAATTTGATAAAAACCAGTCATTTTAAATATGTTTCATAAAGCAGCTGACTGATAGAATTCCTTCTTCTGTTTGAATAATGTGCACTGCTGTGAAAACCTGAACTATAATCTTTATCTCAGAAGTCATTCAGAGTTTATTCATCCCAGGAGGATGACTAAACTGAATTTTGCCTTGTAACATAATTACCAGCCAGCTTGCAAATTCTCACAATGTCCCACCAGGCGTTTGAGCGTTTTCAAAAAAGTTAGTTTGAATATCAGAAAAACGGTCTGCGTTGAGACTCTTATTGCTCATCCCTGATCACTTCGGGATTATTTTTTGATGAACAATGTCATTAAATGTGCATCAAACGCGACCCTGCAGTTCTGAGGGATCTTTTCCATGTCCAGATTCTTATGTTACACAACCTGATGCAAAACCACACTCAAAAGAAACCTTGAAGCAAGCTTGTAATGTGCAACAAATTCCTACGAATGGGGGAAAAAAAACAAAAAACGCACCGTCCATGAGAAGCCAGTGTCCGGTCAGAACCCAGATAAGAACCAACATAACGGACAAGGAGAACGACAGGAGTTCAGCCAGAGTGAAACGTCCACAGCAGCCAAATGAAATCCTGCGTTAAAGAAAGCACACGTGAGAGAGGTACACTACAACCAAATGAAGCTTTTACGGTTCATCACTGAGCAGCTGGCTTATTACTAATTGATAGTTTATTACAACCACTGGGCAGTCGTTCAAAGATCAACAGGAACTCGTATAAGTGTTACTCTAGAAACATGCAGTGTGTATGTAGCTGACAGAATGGTAACTAAGTAAAGGCAAAGCGGAACATGCAAGGTTTAGGCAGAAGGTGAAGTTATTTTTTGAAAGTTTAAAGCAGGATATAGTTAGAAGTTGACTGATTTTAATCGGCTGATATTGGCCACTTTTAAAAAATGGCACTCGGTCATACCTGTACACACTTAATCAGTTATCAAGTAGGAAAACGAAGATACAGAAGCAGCTGCTACGACCATCTTACTGTAGCCCACAATTTATTTATTTATTTTAGCAAGAAAGCTCTTCTATACATTATTTGTAAGTGTTCTGCGAAGGGTTGGTAAATATGAGTTTATTTAAATTGAGCAGTTGTTGCTATTGTTAGGGCTACTTTGTTAAAGGAAAAAATACATATTAGCCAAAAATAGAAAGTACAAATTGGTGATGTACATTGGTTACCAGCTGCCAAAGAAAACATTTCATATCCGTCGACCTCCATAATGTGCCCTAAAAGTTATCTGACCATGGTGAATCATTATATGATACAAATCCATGAAAAAAGTTAATATTAGTTATTGTTCTGATTTGAGGTTCTGTCTTACCGTATGAGACAGAAACTGTTTAATATTACAGAAAACTAAACATAGAAGCTAAACCTTTAGATAAATAAGCTTTATATTGGATGAGAATGAGGGAGAAAAGCTCGGCAACGATTTGAATCCAGTAGCAAAATCGATTTCTAATGTATTTCCAGTGTTATTACTTCAAACCCTCTTTCGTTTTTCTATTTTAGAGTTACAAAACACTTTACCAAAACGAAAATGCTTCACAGTATCCGAGATGAGAACGATACGCTAACACACAGACCCACTGAGCTTCACGGACGCTTGCAAGAGGCACCAAACAGCACGCGGCCGTTTTTAAAGACACAAAAAGCCACACGATTTCCTTACTTGTTCTGTGGGGAGCAGGGTCTGGTCAGATACTGGCACATCGGCAACAACAGGAATGCAAATGCGATTGTAGCAAGAACTGAGGAGAGGAACAGGAGCACAGCAGTGAGACTTTCAGCCTAATACACCTTGACTGCTTGTTGCAGTCATTTCTGTCACTTTAATGGGGCACATAATGGTCTTCGGATTGAAGGAATTCCCCACTGTGTAACCACTGAACACAAATGTGAAAGCTCTTTAATAATTCTGCGTGCGGCGTGTTTTCGTGTTACGCTCGGGATCAGTAGTTACCTGCAGTGCAGATGGTGAAAACCACCTGTACCGAGTCAAAGAAGAAGAACATGACTAGAAGGGACACAGAAGCGCCTATTGGCAGAAACAGGGCCTGTGTCGAGTCTATAGTTTGAATGCCTGAAAAACATTAAAAACAACAAACATCAGGAAGCGTACAAACACAAGCGACAGCTATTAGTATTAATACAAGGAAAGTCTTTTGTCTGCATCTTCCAAATATTTCATGCTCTGCTTATTATTTCACACTTACTGTTGTTTGTGTTGCTGTTGTTAAAAGACCCTGTTGTCGAAGGGTTGCCATCTTTATCCTTCTCCTGGTTCTCACAATCCATGTTTAATGACCTGCAACACGGAGACGGGAAAAAAGGCAAAGATGTGAATCGGACACAGATTTTTTAGGAGGGTAAGTCAGTGCTGTCGTTCGTTCAGGCTACAGAAACTATAATACGGATGCAAAAATAACACAGTGTAAAAGCTGGAAGAGAAAAATGGTTTTTACGCAAATTCATCCTGATTATTTTTTCTTATTTGACTTCAACCAAGCCTTATCAAAACCACAGTAACAGATTAAACATAATGGAAAAATCAAGTTAGAAGCACAGGTGATTAATATATTTTTTAATCCTAAGCTTTAACATTTTTGCATGTTAAATGGGAGAAGATTAGGAAAAAAATGACAATGACTAATTCCTAACATTATAAAGTTTTTTATAGCTCACTGGAAAATCTCAACTAACTTAATCCAATGATAAAGTTATAATTAACAATTTAAATGTGTTCTGAAAGAAATGTGTGTTGTTCAGGGTACAAATACTTAAAGGGTGGTATCTGCACACTAGTATAGTATATAAACATAGTTTACACATGAATGACCTTTGAGGCAAATTAGATAATAAAATCAAACTCTATGATGCAATTTAAAGTCTACTGAGGTACTAAACTGTGAAATTAACGAATGATGGGAAAACTCAAAACTACATAAGTCAAGAAGGTGCCACGGCTTTCAGCAGTGCACAAAAAGACGCAAGTTTGTAAAAAAATGTCACCACACGGTTTTATATACTTCATTCTAAATATGTACACGTGTCACTAAACTGCTTTAAATATTGTAATTAATGTGTCATCGGTATGTCGATGTCTCCAGTCGGTGAGGGTCTTGAAGAGTGAATACTTTTAGTTCTGAGAGGAGTGTTTTTCTGGACTGGAGCTGAACAGGGAACGCAAGTAAATTATTTTCAAGTAAGATATTCAAGTGGGTAGGAGTTGCACTGCGTATAAGAATAGAGGTAGGTCTTTTTGCTTCAATGAAGAGGGGTCTATTTCATGCTGGGCTAATCTATGAGAAGCATGATCTTCTAAAACTGGTGAAAAACTTGTTTTTTTTTGTTGCAGGTTTTGTGTTTCGGGGAAGCTGCTCTCACCCCTCCTTTGCTAAAGATGATCTTGGTAAACTAATGGATGAGTCAGCAGATAAGAGAAAAAAATGCCAGTAACGTAATAAATTTTCAATAAATGATCAAATATGAAAATTTAATTACGTTATGGCCATTTTTCAGGGTTCAATTGACCACGTGAGCTGCAATTTTTAAAATATGACCCCTTTGATTGTTTCAAAGTCACATAAAGGCAAAAACACCCCTTCAGTTTTAAGCCTTAGGCGTTAAAGGCCGACTCTTCCCAGATTGAGAGAAGAAGAAAAAAAAACAACTTATAAAGTCTATTATTTAAGAAAATATATTAGATTAAGCGTTTTGCTTCCTGCATGAAGCAGAGATAATGTTCTATAAGTTATTGACCGTCTCACTCAGGCCAGTAAAGGTTTATTTACTAACTCTCACCTGAAACTGCCATAGACGATGAGGAGGATGGAGATTAGGAAGGTGGACACCTGGCTGGAGTCAACAAGGGAGTAGGCCCTATAAACACAAGAGACATAAAAACATAGTTTATATTTATGAACACAAACAGCTGCGCGATATAAGCTTCGAAATGAAGATACCCTTTAGCTTAAAGAGGATATTTATTATGAAAAACATGGAGTAAAGTCACACAAAAAGCTTGAACCACACAACACTGCCATTTTTAAAATTGTTTGAAAATATCTCATTTAGTGACAAATTTAGATTGGGAGTAAAGTATTGTTACAGTCCAAGGTCGGAGTCAAAGAAATCCAACCTGTAAAACTGTAAATAAAGCTGCTCTTCTTGTACCTCTGTGGACCTAACAAGTAACAATTAGACACATGACGAAACAACGAAGAATTTAATACATTTCTCAGAAAGCAAAGTTCAAATGAAGCAGAGAATCAGATGCTTTGTGGACAATAATAATCTCGCGCTTTGATTATATACGCACACATGCAGCCACGTCTCTGCTGAGATAATCAAAATGACTTAGTAACAAAAAAAATCTACTGTGGATTGATTCTGGGCAGAGGAAAGGTGACAGAGGGTTCATCGCCCAGCTCATTTTTCACCTGTCACTTTTATCAACCTTCACTGAATGCAGCCCGACTATCTACTTCAGCATGCTGGCAGCATGAGTCCAAGCCGCACAATTTAACAATATGATACAAGCCGATTTAGAGTTTTAAAGTGTTTTAAATCTGACGTGTACACGGTTTCAAATCCCAGCAGCTTGGTGTGGTTAAAGCAACAACAGTGCTGTTAGTTCTGCAAATTGTGAGGCTTCATATGCAGGTCACTGGAGCTGATCTGAAATCCGTCGATCGGCGGTCATCAATGCAGCATCTCTCAACACAACTCGCGGTTTTAAAACCCGATTTATAAACTCGGTCATTGTTGTCATGTTTGGCTGAGTTTCGCACACGTTTCATTCCAAGTGAGAAACTCAAAACCAATGTTTACTTTTGCTTTGCGATGACTTTAAACTCCTTTTGGACAGTATCACATTCATTTTGGCAAATTAATAAATAAAAAAAAAACCAGGACAAAAATGACCATTAAAAGAGCAAATTTCATTCTAGGAATAAGGATTATGCAGCACTGTCTGTGTAAACTAACTGAGCAAGTATATTGATTTAAAACAAAAGCCTGTGTGTTGTGCAACTGCAGGGAACTGGGTCAGCAGAGTGTAGTTTAACTACTGACCCATTATCTCAACGGCCTATTTTATGGCATTAAAAAACATAAAAATCTTTTTTTATTTTTTTCGCTAACAAAAAGAACACAAATATAAGTATTTTGAATCCATGTCCCTGCAGAACCCGACTGATGATGCTTATTAAGTAAAAATGTTGCTGTGTTGCACAGAGCTCAACATATTCTGATCCCCGGAGATCAATACACTAAACAATATACACGGCAAAACCACAAAGAAATGAGTGAAAAACAGCTTAGCAGGAGGATTAGAATTGCAAATTGTGGTGCCTTTTTATAAGGAATTGAGAGAAATGTTATTGATCATGAAAATCAATGAGACAAACAGTCCAAACTGTGTCCCTCTGAAAAGGAAATCCAGCTCACAACAATGATAAGATGTCGATTAGTAAAT
Source organism: Kryptolebias brasiliensis (assembly GCA_028566095.1). Taxonomy (NCBI): domain Eukaryota; kingdom Metazoa; phylum Chordata; class Actinopteri; order Cyprinodontiformes; family Rivulidae; genus Kryptolebias; species Kryptolebias brasiliensis. The sequence goes on from JAOXNZ010000038.1 coordinate 17,332,446, forward strand.
TTAAGCCTTAAATTTTATTCAAGATATTGATGCAGCTGATGTGACTGGTGGTAAAAATGATCCAGCTTTGCCATTTAGTCATCTTGGCTGCTTACATGGAATAAGAAATGTACATTATAGTCACTTAAACATAGCAAATACCATCTAATAAAAGGGGCGTTCTGTTTTTGTTTAGGAGTCTAAAGTCAATGTTAACTAAAAATAAGAACAACCAAATAAGTATGAAAATATTTCATTAGGTAGATATATTAACATGCTGGGAAAGTAGACATGAAGCTAAGAGTAGGGCTAAAAGATTTATTGAGCAACTGCAATAACTTAAAAAAATATGCAATTATTTGCTTTGATGCTTTGTTTATTATTTAATTATGTAATGTCCACTTCTCACCATGTTTCACTTATTTATTACTTACACATGTTCACACTACAGTAAATGCAGCAGGACTGAACTGATCCACGCTGCAGGAAAACACAAATATTAAAAAAAAAAAGTCTTTAATTTAATTAGTCTTTAATTAGAAATATACAGATCTATGCTAGTAGTTTTTAGAAATGAAGCTAAATGTTCAGTTTTATTTCGTTGCAAGAAATTATTTACTCCTCCAGGCTGTGCTTTTATAGTAAATAACACACATAAGTGCCAAAAATGTAAAATACGGTAAAAAACAGGCCTTTTCTGTTTTAACCTGTCAGTGGTGTGGTACGGATTAAAAAGCTAATACAATAGGATGTTAAAGTATGAATAAAAGATGTATATTTATTACAAATAGGCTTACCTTTACCCCGATAAGTTTGTGCAAATAAAACATAAATAAACTAAAGCGCAGCAACACAGTGATTACACAAGAACCGGCCTTCAATGACTTTACAAACGTGACATCATCCAACAAACTGTGTCAATAAAATTGAACTTAAACAAAAACTTGAGGAACTTCACAGAGTGTCTAAAACAAGCGTGCTTCAATTTAGCCACAGTTTGTAGCGTACACGTCACTACATAGATGCCTTTTAGAAGAAAAATAAAATCTGTACAAGTTATCTGGAGCAACATCGTTAGACCTCATTTTTTTTTTTTTTTTTAAATGCACAGCGTTTTCTGGGGCAATAAGTAGGCTGACATATTGACATGCCTGGGTTTATTTGAGAAGCACACGCGTACGCTCGACTCGTCTTCTATCAAACTCTGTAGAAACACTTATGAAATGCTGGCTGTGATTAAAAAAATAAAAACATCGCTGCGCCGCACATCCATCGCACACATTCTTAGGAGAGTCTGAAGAAGAAAAATCTGCTTCCAATAACTCTGCTTGCCAATTCCGCAGTTCATTGCTCAAGATTTCATACAGTAGATGCTAAATTAGATTTCTGTCACGCTACACTTACTCAAAACGCTCAAGTCAAACGTATCTTCTTGCTGTGAAGATTGTTAGAAGAAAATAAAATTGTTTACTGCAGAAACTGGACATGGACGCATCCTGTAGCTCTGCACCGGCCTTGTGTGTCCACTACAGGTGCCTCATGACTGAAAACCACACTCTGCTAGAACTATCTTCACAAATACAGCTAATTACAAAAGTGCCTTGTATACCCGACCCCTGGTTTGGGTCATAAAAAAATTCTCCAACCACATAGCTGTCAAAAATATGACACTATGTTCAGCCAGCTAAGTCTGTCTTGATTGTAACCTAAAAATGAACTATGTCTTAGAAGGAATTTGACTTCAAGCATTCGAATAATGATTAGAAAAGTGACCTTGTTCTTCTGCAGACTGACGTTAATTATGCCACTGTTTCACTGTCAACACAGCAGGCAGCTAGACAGCTAGTTTAATCCACCACAGGCCTCATTCATATTCTGGTATCGAACTGCTTCGTCTGAATTCTGTGCACAAAAGCCTGCAGAACATGAGTGAGATAGATGAATGGAACATTTAAAAACAAAATACAATCACGGACTGTTGAGAACTGGCTGACAGCCCAAAGTGCCATAAGACGCCCTTGTTTACTGACAGGCTAGGTTTTCAATAACAATTCCAATACCGTCCTTAATCAAACCGTCTGCATGCATGACTCCACCACTAAGGGCCAGGTCAACAGGCCACAAAGAAGAGTTTAACAACGGCCAACGCTAAGGTGCGGCTGATTAAGACTGAGCCCCTAAAAACGCCGACCCACGATTGACAGATTGAGCATTCACTGGTCACCACAGTCAACCTGATGTTTCTGATCGACTGATCCATCAGTGAATTTCCAGTTCAAGGTTAACTGCCTCCTTTTTCTGATCCAATCGATAATGGGTTACAATATTTAGGAAAGTTGTTAACCTTTGTTATTCAGCAGAATTAAACATGTCTTCACTGAGCAGGTGCTTTGTTTTGGTGTCTTTTCACAAATGTGATTCAAACTAGAAAGATGTAAACACAGAGTGGAAAGAGCAGCTCTATTTTAACATTATTGTATACCTGGACTGTTGCAACAGTCGCTTTAAATCAGACCAAACCCGATGAAGACTGAGCCTCTCAGAGTACACGAGTAGGGGTACTGTACCCCTAAATTAAAATAAATGATAATCTTGGTGTTGCTTTAAGGTAGGTTGTGACAGGGTGGCGGTTATAATCTCAGGTGCATCACATCAATGGATATGGAAGATTCTGAAATCTATCTCAACGATAATCTGTGCTGCAGTTTAAGAATCGTCTGCGCTGTTCGTCCGCTGACATCGAGTTGCCCTAGCTACTGTAGTTAGAACAGGTTCACATCTTTTCCTCACTGAACCCTGAAGGCTGCACATACCTGTAAGTAATACTTGAGGTTATCATAACGTGACATAGTAATGATTTAGTAATGACTTTGAAACATTTAATTTGTGTATATATGTCCAGTGAAAAACATGATGCAAATTGTGTTAGCTTTTTTATGGTATTTTCAATGTTAAATTAGCATCTATGCTAATTGTTGGTCAGCAGCCTGTGAATAATAGTTTTTTTGTCGTTGTTTTTTTGGTAAACATTACGGTGGAGTATTTATTATACAAGAAATTAGATAAATCTGTGTATTTATGTAAAGAAAACAGCCAGTCATTTC
>JAOXNZ010000038.1:17502943-17517561 GCA_028566095.1 Kryptolebias brasiliensis
GATTGGCAACACTTTAATATTGCATACAGTCGTGTTAAAAAGAACAGCCTTTTTTAATGCTATCATGTCATAAAAATCATCTGATTTTTAACAGGTTTCAAAATTATTTAACCTCAAGTGTATAAAACACCATTATTTACTGAAAAAATCGAAGCCAAAATGGAAAAAAAAGTTATTTTTAATAAGCAATAGCAATAACTCTCAGCAGCTGTTTTCTGTTTCTCCCATCACTGTGGAGGAATTTTTGGCCCACTCTTCTTTCCAACGTTGCTTCAGTTCATTTCTTTCTGCTCGGCTCTCACCACCTCAGGTTAAAGTCTGGGTTTTAACCTGATTATTACAATCATTGCAATTTTTTTTTTTTTTTTTTCATGTCATTCTGTTGTAGATTTGCTGTGCGTTATGGGTAAACCGGGGCAGCACAGTGGTGCAGTGGTTAGAGCTGTCGCCTCCCAGCAAAAAGGTTGCAGGATCGCTTCCCGGCCTGGGGCCTTTCTGGGTTCTCCCTGTGCACACGTGGGTTTACTCCGGGTACCCTGGTTTCCTGGTAACTCAAAAATTGTCCCTAGGTGTGAGTGAGAGGGTGAATGGTTGTTTGTCTCTGTGTCCCTGTGATGGACTTGTGACCTGTCCAGGGTGTCCCCCACCTTTCGCACAGTGACTGCTGGAGATAGGCACCGGCTCCCCATGACCCGGAAAGGAGAAGCGGGTAAAAAAATGGATGGATGGATTATGGGTAAATCTCTCTGTTTTGGTCTCATCTGTCCAAATGACAATATTCCAGAAGTTTGTGGTTCATTAAGATGAAAGTTGTGAGTTGAAGCTCAGATTTTTTTTTTTTTAATGTCTCTGAGCATTGCACAGTCTCACCTTGGGGTGAATGTTGGCAGCTGTCTTAAATGTTTTCCACTTGTGTAAAATCTTTCTGACGGTAGAACGATGGCCTCCAAATCGTTCAGAAGTTCAGAACTCGATGGACAGCAACAGCTGCTTCTCTAAGGTCATTGCTGATGTCTTTCCTCCCTGATGTTGTGTTAAAACACACCTGTGTGCTTCAGAGCAGCAAACTGCCAAACCTTTCCTTCCTGATGATCAGGTATTCATGTGCATTTGATCAGGAGCACCTGGCCGCTACTTTTCCTCCTAAATCCTGAAGCAGCAGCAGAGATGGACTGGATTTTTTGCGCTCATCTTTTTCATTTTGGCTTTCTTTTTGTTTAATAAGTAAATACTTGGTGGAATCTGCAGTTCATGCAAACAATATTATTTTTTCTGCCCTTAAATAGTCAGAAACCAGAAGTCCTGTAATGTGACTGTTAATTGGTACTGGATAATAACAAGTAAGGAGATCAATATTCTTTGGAATCAATAAAAATTAGCATGAAGATGGAAATCTTGCTGTGGGCCCTATTTTATATGCCTTATGTGGTTTGTGATCACATCAAAACCAATCAAACAGCTGCAGTTTTACATCAGAGTGTTTCCAGCATCTCTAGCATAAAACAAAACTTTCCACAGCTTCACAACGTGGCTGGAAATTTGTTTTTTGCTCAAGTTTTATCTGCCAACAGGCTGCACAGGCAATACATGACCACCAGATGGCAGCCTTGATCAGCAGCAGATGCCTACAAGTCATTCATGGCTTTCTATTTTATATTTGAGAGGAAAAAGAACTATTAAATGAGCAATGAAGCAGTAAAAGATGTAATGAAACTTATCTATAATTTAAAAAAAAGTGTTTTAGTCCAACATGATAATCAAAACAAAAGAAATCTATTTAAAGTAGTGGCATTTTATACCTTGAATTAAAGACAAAAAATAATTAGGCAGCTCACATTTGTTTCTATAACTTTGTCTAAAATCCATTCTGCGCATGTATTTGTCTGATGTAATCAAATGCGCTGCTTGTTTCCAACTTTGGTTAAGCACAACATAATCTGTGTCCTCACTCCCTCAGAGTCCACTCAGCTTTGTCTCTCAGAAGTCCTGCCAGCTTGATTTTTGAGTCATTTTATCTGCCGCTCTATTTCCACCCCATTTCCTGCCCCAGCCTTGTGTTGTATGTTGTGTGTATGTGTTTGATGGGGAAACACCCCCCCCCCCACACACACACACACACCTTTGCCTTTACATGACTACTTCCTGTCAGTGTTGCTCTCCCACACGTCCTGCCCTCTGGCCTGGTGGGTTGGAGGGATCTGGTGCTGTGATCCTAATCCAGGAAGGGCCCACATTTGTCCAGCATCCTGGGCTGAAGTGAAATCTGAAAGTTTGGGGTTTCAGGGAGGCGGGATGCTCAGCTCTGCTGAAAAGAAAACAAATGAGAGAATTGGACCTTTTTTGTTGTCTAAAGAAATGATACTGAGAAAACTGCCTGCAGATTCAGTTGCTCTCATTTTGTTTTATTCGTGTTTCACTTGTTTCCCCACCTGCTTGGAACACAAGTTAACACAAGACTTTAAAGGGACAGTCTGGTCATTTTTTCAGTTCTGTTCTGTCAAATGGTTATCAGTAGTTAGTACCTTCTCAGTTGTGACAGCAGCCATAGAGGACAGAGTGTGGAGAAGAAGGCAGAATAGCCACGAAGCAACTCTTTCTCAAAAATGCCATCCTGGTGTGAACAAACTCCACAATCAAGTCCTGCAACCAGCCCTGCAGAGGGAGGACTCCACAAAACGAACTTTATTCTTGTTCTTGCTGAGTACGTACGAAGCTTAACTATTATTATCTACCATGTCTGACAGAACATCACTTCAGAAATGACCAGACTGTCCTTCTAAAATGATAATTTAGCTCTTTTATATTGAGGTTCTGTCAAAAAAGTTAAAAACAGTGAATGTTTTACCTGTTGCAGACAGCTTCCTGAACAACCTGGGTTTGGAGAAATGAACTGATGAGCTAACAGCTAGTCCTAGCAAAGCCAAGACTAAAACTGACTGCTGCGTCTTAAAACTCTTAGCTGTTTATGTGAACTACATTTTATACACCTTTAGACTGCCGTCAGTTTTTCATTACACGTTTAACCCACCAATACTCCAAGTAAAAATAATTGCAACAGGCTGCAGTGGAAGTGCTACAGCTGGGAAATAACCATTAAGTTTTGTGTAAATGCTTTATAAAAGTTTATAGTGTTTGCATGAACCGCTATGAAACCTTTGAGACTGGAGTTGTTTTAAGATGGCTGCAATCCAGTTTGATCTTGGCTCCGCTCAGACTAGCCTTTAGCTGGTCAATCCGCTCAGAAATCAGCTTTATTTCTCCAAACTGAGATCGTTCAAAGAGCTATCTATAACAGGTAAGGCGTTAACTGTTCATAGCCTTTCCATGCAAAAGGCGTCAAAAGATCTGAACTGTGGTTTTAGCTTCTAGTCCACTGTGATAGAAGTGTTGAAACGGTTGATGGGTTTTGCAAATATAAATGTAAGAAGATAAACCACAAGGAACTAAATCCTGAAGAGATCACAGATCAGCTATATCATGATTTCCCCACCCCCAAAAAAGGCAGAAACGCTCTGCTTTGGTGTTAAAACAAAGCTCTTCCTACTTTATGAGCCGCACACCGAAGAACAACACAGAATATTCCCAGATTAGAGAAATAAAGACAGATTTTGAACGTGGCAAAAGAAGCAACAGAGCCCAGGAGAACCTGACTGCTGCTTAAGGAGTCACTCAGGGAGGATATGAAAAACAGCTTCAGTGAAGTAGCAGATCAGCAGCGAAGGACAAGTGTATATACTGAATCACTGCACGCATGACTAATCTGCCACTGAGCCACTCTCATGAAGCCGAGTATGTAAACTTGTAGCTGCTCCCAGAAGCGTGTGGGTGAGGGGAGGGAGTTTAGTTTCTATTGAAATCAAAGCTCTTTTTTTTTTGATTTACAATAACCTATCAGAATATTTAATCATTTCCTTTAAATATTTGTTTAAACCGTCCATCTTATCAGGGCTCGTGTGCTTTGTAAATACTGCTGCCTCTTGCTGATGTGTGTCATGGGCCTTGTGCTCGCTCTGAATGTGCTGCTGAGGAGCCGGTACTCGTACCTACTGCTTGTCTGTATATGTTACAGCTGTTGCGTTAATTAGGCATTTCTGAATATTTCTGGCTGCCGGTAAAAGCATCTGGCCTGGAACTCCTTAGGTAGCCCTTTAGGATTGTTGCATCTGTTACACGAGCAGAAGGACAGACTGAATATTAGAGGGAATAATATCTGATATTTAGTTGCAAACCTTTGACTTGAGATAACTGCACCTAGTTTGAGACCCAGTAGCATCACCAAACTTTTCTTTTGTGAAGCTTTTTCAGGTTTTTATTGCAGCTTCTTTAGGTGGTCGTTTGCGTTTAAGAGGAGTTCTTCCTTCATTTTCCTCCTTAGCAGGTGAAGTGCAGCTCGTTAGGGTTTAAGCCTGGAGATTTGGACTTGAACAGACTAAAACTTCCCGCTTTTTTCTTTTGTTGAACCTTTTGTTTCAGCAGAAGGTTGTAGACGTGAATACATGGAAATACAAAGACTTATTTACACAATTAACTGTTATTAAAAAAAAGTTGGTTCCTCCAGGAAGGAGCCTGATAACTGGAAGCTCAACCTCCTGTTCTACTTTTAGAAACTCTAGGAACCACAAGTAAACCTGCAGTCTGAGATCAAAGTGCTCTGTTAGGAAAATATGGAACAATAAGATTTGTAATATAAAGTGGAGCTTGGTTGTTGAGAGCTTTTTACGTTAGAAGCAAGATTTTAAATTCTACTCTGAATTCGACAGCAGCATTTTGGATCAACTGAAGACTTTTTAGAGAGTATTTTGGGCATCGAGATAATAAATAATAATTTAAAAAAAATCACAGTAGTCGAGGTTATAAGTGATTAATGCAACGGAACCACAGGTTTATCACCAGAATCTAACGCAGCTAACGTCTCCTGGTTTCTACAGCAAAACATTAACAAAATAAGAAGTCTTGCTGGTATCTTGGTGAGATCTTTCCGTAAACAATACTCTAATCTGCAACAGATTCTTTCTTGATTATCTGGTGATTTCACTGAAAAACATTTGTGACATTTAGTTTTGTGGAGTGCCTCTCAGCTAAGGACAATTGGCTTTAGCCATCCAGGCTCCTTTTAAAAGTTAAAGGTTTCGCCATGTCGGTTAATCTCATCCCTGATAACTACTTACATGTTGCGAAATCATGTTGTCATCAGGGTAGATTCTCACTGATCCACGGCTTTCTCTGTGCAGAGCGTTCACAGCTACAAATGCATTTCATCAGGAGAAGAACAAATAACTTTACCCATCACTTTTCTTTTCTTTTTTCTTTTTCTTCTTCCTCCTTCTGCTGCAAATCTTTCTGATTTGTCAACACAGTAAACATGTTCACATTCCAGCCTCATGCGACCACATTTTATTGTCAAGTAATTAGCTGATGAGCGCAACATGTTGTTGCTGTGTTCAGCCACCAAGCCATCAAACGTTCGCAGTTTGTCTAATGCTGGCTGGCCTTGAAATAAGAGCCTGCAGTAGACAGATGGAGGGGGGCGTAAGAGACGCATGCAGTTTAATTGCTGCAAGATGTAAACTCGCCTGCGGCCGACTGCGGCACACAAACACGCACATCCACGTGTGTGAGAACACACAACGAACGAAGGGATGCAAAAAAAAAAACACACAAACATGTGCACACACAGCGTATGCAGTAAAGAAAACACAAACGTTTCCAAGTGTGTTCCTAAATTACAGCATGACTTGGTTACTTTCAGATACATTTTTTTTTGTTTGTTTGCTGGTGGAAAACAAGGTTTTGGACCAAATGGATTTGTACCAAATTAAAGTGATTTAAATTCTTTAATGGTAAAATATTGTTTGTACGCGACAGTACAAAGTGCTTTATACAAGAGTATGTTGGGTCGAAGCAATGCTCACACAACTAGGATTATAAAAAGGGCTTTTATGCAGAAGAATGTTTTATGGAGAGTTTTAAAGGCTGACAGAAACTTTGTCATGTTTGTTTTGAGTTTAGATTTTGACACCGTTCTGTGTTCCAAGTCAGCCTTCTGTTTGCTTCGTCTGGGTTGTTGTGTATTTCTGTGAGTTCAGGGTTTAGTTTCCTGTAATTCTTACCATAGTGTCTGGATGTCCTCAGTTACCCTCGTTCTAGATGCTCCATTTCCCCATCTGCTCCATATTCTCAATCGGCACACCTGTTTCCACTCAGCAATCACCCCTCCCAGTATATTCTCCTTCGGGTTCACAGATGATTGTCTGATCGGCTGTTTTGCCCATGTCATGGTTCCTGATCCTGCTTTGTTTTAGTCTCAGGACATCCTGTCCCTCTGGTTTGCAACCAAAGTTTTGTTTTTTTTGCTCCTATGAGCCTGTGTTTGGGTTCCTCTACCGCAACCCTTGACATAACATGCTTAAGTTCATTGAGCAGGAGGCTCAATAAAGAGCTCTAATGGAGAACACCCAGTTCCTCTTGCTGCATACCGTAACATGTGATTCTTCAGCTGGATTTCATGAGCAGATGTTAATGGTTAAAAGGGGAAAGTATCAGGCCGTTGTGTTTGAGATGCATTTATGCAGATGACGCTCAGCTGTTCATGCAAATGAAACCCACAAACCCCAACAGCCCTGCAAATACAGGAGCTTGTTTTTAATATTCATTTCTGGATTACCTAAATGAGCTGATGTTATGTTTGATCCTAAAAGGATACCCTTCCTAAATATGTTTGTTAAATAATATCACACAGTTTAAGACATTTCACTTGTGTGCTTCTGGCCCTCAAATGGATATTATTGAAACCCTACAACTAGCCTTCAAAGTCTTACATGTTCTTGCCCTTTAAAGATGTTATAGATTGGATTTCTTTACACAGAAGAGTCTTTGAACCAAAGACAGGCCAAAAGTTTAAATGTTTTAGTATAAATCTTTCTAGCTCGCTTGTCTTGGTTTGTTTCTCTTGGTCGTGTTTTTGCTTCCTCGTCAAACCTGGTTCTGCTTACATCAATATAGGCTTCGTCTCCATCAGAATACCCATTTCCTGGATTTTCTTTGTCTTTTGTCAGCTCCTCGTTGTCTTTTGTTGTCCCAGAGGTTTGCTCATGTTCTGTTTTGTTTGTCTAAACACAGTTTAATGCTCATTGGTCTGCATTTCCATTTGGCAGCTCTTTGGCTTCTTTCTTACAGCCATGAAATTTTGTGAGCACAAACATAAAATATTAAACATAACACTAATACACCATAGCAAATACATATTTTCAGTACAGCTGAACAAATGTTAAATGTTATCCAATACGATCCAAAACAAGAACTAATCTGTGACCAGAACAACTTTTCAAAAAGCGGTGGAACATTTCTTATGGGAAACCATGCATTTTATGACTCAAACCCAACATCAGTAAAAGATCATAAGAAGTGTCAGAAAATTCCTCCTTGTCTTGATTGTTGCTCCAGGCTTTGCGGCAGAATGAAACCACAGATTACAGATTTTGTTTTCTCGTCTCTTGCTTCGGGAGGAAAACTACTCAGTTCCCTAAAAAGTAGATTTGATGGTGCGTTGCCGGCTGTGATGACAGCAGATGGGATATGTTAAATTGAGTGTTATTCCCTTACAATTACACCATCTCTGGGCATGCTAATGATATTTTCTGACATCATACCACTGACTGCAGCAGTAACCCCAATAACTGAGATACAGGTACGATGTTGGAAAAACATTGTGCCGTGGAGAGGATCATTAGCTGTTGTGATTGATCCTAAACCTGTAATACCTCACCTAATGCACGTAATCTGTGTATATAAGCCACATAAGAATAAGCATGACAAAAATGAAAGATGGCTAGTTGGTTATAATCTCTAACTATCATTGTTTTACCCAGAATCACTGCCTTTCATCCCAGATGAAACATGTAGATCCTTGATGTGAGTGTTTCGGCTGCAGAGCCAAAGCCTGGAGATATTTATTTCTGTGTTTTATTTAGAATAGAAAGATTACAGCAATACAATCTGGAGGTGGGTAAAAGCAGTTGGCAGCACGATACAAGTGATTTAAATCCTTCTCACCTGTCGCCGAAGGTGGAGTGATAATGTTTTGCCCATGTCTGTGTGTGTGTGCAGAATATCTCATGAATCGCTGACGGATTTTAATGAAACTTTCAGAAAGTAATTATTTTTGGTACATCCACAACTGATTAACTTTTGGCGTGAACTTGATCCAACACGGCCACCACAGTGAAGCCATCTTAGCAAACAAAAGAAAACGGCTCTAACTCAGTCAGTTTTACAGATATTGAGCTAAACCTTGGTGTTGGTAGCTGAGAGTGATTCCTAACTTAAACTATGAGTGCTAACTGATCATGCAAGACATGTATTTAAAACTTTGCCATTCAGTATTGGAATCAACTCTTCCTGTTTGTTAGCAAAATATCTAATGAATCATTGTCTGTAAATCTACTACTGATTTACTTTTGGACTCAACCCAATTCAGGATAAGAAAAAAAAAAAACACTAATAAAACACAAAAATGGCCACAACCCAGCCAGTTTTACAGATATTGAGCTAAACCTTGGTGTTGTAGCAACAATTCTTTCTTAAAGCCTTGACAATAGCTGTTGGAGTCAACCCTGTAGGTCTGTTATCAAAATATCTCAACCACTGAAAGGATTTTAGTGAAACTCTCGGGAAAATAATCAATGAATGTACATCTATGACTGATTAACCTTTAGAGTCAAACCAGTTCAAGTTGGCTACCACAACAAATCAACTTTAACCAACACAAAAATGGCAACACCTCAGTGACTTTTACAGATACTGCGCTAAAATTTTGTGTGGTAGTAGCTGAGAGTCATTCACAACACGTACTCTGAGTGGTAACAGAGAATGGGAGATCACACAAGTGTCACATGCGATTGTGCGTAATGCTATGTTCGAGGTTTAGGCAAAACGGGTATAACTCAGTTCTCAACATAAGATTTTAGTCTAAAACTCTGGCGTGAAAGTTGGCGGGTGATATGCATTCCTTCAAGGAATGCTAGGCTTTTAATTTTCATGTATATGTTTTGCATTTAAGTATTTTATTTCCCAAGGCAGCAATAGTTGGAACTTAATCCCTTAAGACGATATTTGGAGGAATTAAATAAATATACACATATATATATATCTATATATATTTTTGGTCTGTATGTTGAATTTAGTGAAACATGTGCCCTGAAACAGTAGAAACCCCCTGATTTAGTTACATTTGCCTTAATTCCGACTGTAGGCCAGACTTCCCTTGTTTCAGTCCCACTTGTTCGCTGCAGCCTCCCCACATCAGGTTCTGATGAGCCTAACTGGAAACACGTGCTCCGTGTTGGCTGCCCTGAAATACGGGACAATATCATAATATTAAAGACTGAAAGAAGGAGACGGAGGGAGGGAGAGAGAAAGAGAAAGATCAGGAAGGAAAATCCTCTGTCCTCAAAGGCTTGTTGGTCTTAAATAGCTCAACACTGAGCTGCCTTTGCTTCTGAGGAAGTTATCACAGGCAAACAGTGTTCCTGTGTTTGCATATGAAATATCCTGAATCTGACTCATTCCTCAGCAGGATTAGCCTCCTTACTTCTGTTAATACCTCTGAATTACAGACCCCGATGCATTTTGATAGATGGAGCACAAAAAAAAAGTTGTAATGTTTACTTTCATGTATTCATGTATTTAATGTTGTCAATTACCCCCTAACTTGTCTAAAAATAGCAAAAAAAACAAACAAAAAAAAGTGGCTAAAACTCAGCCAATTTGACAGATATTAAAGTCGAATTTGGTGTGGTAGTAGCTGAGCACCATCCCCAACACATACTTTGAGTGCTACATGTTATGCAATACTGTTAGCATCAACACTGTCTGCCTGTTAGCAAAATATCTCATAAAACACTGGACAGAAAGGCAGCAGTCGATGTGCACTCCTTCAAGGAATGCTAGGCCTTTAATTTCTACTGCTAAGAGATGAGAGTTTGGGTTTAAGCAGACAAAATTAGGAATAACATAAAGTGACTCTCATGTGGAAATAACACAGTGAATAGTTAACATGTGTTAATTATTTTTTAACAACGTCCGGTAAACTGAGAACAAAACCTGGTCGGGCGTTTCTGGGTAGAAATATAGGTCTAAAGATTTAAGGTGCACTGATCCCAGTTTGACACGTCTTTGAGCTGCAGGTTGAGTCACAAAGGCCAAATTCACCTGCACCAAATTACCAGGGGAAGCCTGAGGCTAATATTCTCGCCAGCGCAGGAAACACTGAGCATGTGCAGATCATGGCGCTACATTCATTCGTTTGCAGAAAGGTGGAATCAGTTTCAAAGGCATGTTATTCTGCACGGATTGGGAATACATTTTGCTGTCCACACGCGTTTATGTAAGCTGGTGCAATAAACAGACAAAGAATTTCTGTTGAAATAAACTGGGCAGGTAAAGCGCCCCATCCTGAGAGACAATTAGCTGGTCTAGTGCCTAACGGCTTCTTTCAACCCCCCCCCAGACACCACTGATTCACTTTATATCAAAGCAACGGAAGTGACACGATTCTGAGTCAAACCAGTTGAAACCTCCTCTGTCTTCCCTTCATTTGCCCCCTCCGTCCTGAACGCACACACACACAGACACACACACACACACACACACACACACACACACACTTACAGTACAAGCATCCAAACAGGAAGGGGGCTTGGAGCTCGCAGCCAAGTGACAAAGAATTTACAGGCGTTTTAAAAGGACCCGTAGATCTAAATGTCTGTATGTGACACGAGTGTGCGAGGGAGGGAAGGAAAAACAACAACAACAAAAAAAAGAAGGGGTCTGACACTTGTCTATGAGGGTCTTATTAAAAAGGTGAGAAGTGAGTGCAGCATCTGGAGGAGGGGGCTAATTGTGCTCTTAAAGGAGGACTTCAAAGGTAGGCTGGTGTCAGGGCTGAGGGGCATGAGAGCTGCAGAGGATACAGAAGAAAGAAGGGGGGGGGGGGGACAGTAACTGCTGAAGGAGGTTCAATTAAATGCTTTGAATTGTCCTCAAGAAGAAAATGAAGCCAAATGCCCAATTCAGTCAACAAAATTTATCTTAAAAAAACGTATATTTTATTATTTTTCTGAGGCAAATCCTAAATACGTTGTCATTCTAAGAGTTTAATTAGAAACATGCACAGTTGTATGTTTTTATCTGAGGAGTATGACTTGTTTTGATTGCGATTAGACCGTCTCGTTTTGTCCTCTTTCCTGCTTTTGAAGGGAGGAAATATTTTCAGTTTTGTGATAGTTTGTTGGTTTGTTTAAAAGTTATTGACCCTGAGAGTAACAATGATCTGCTGTTTGTTCTCAGTTAGAATGATGTCTGTTAGCGAATCTCTGAGCACGCTCTCTTAAACTGAGACTTTTTTTTCCCACCTCTGTTTATTTTAACACCTGGCAGGCTTAGGAAAAGGCATACATTTATACAGTACGCCCTAATGAAATGACTGAACACAGCTGACTTTGTGTTTTCTGAGTTGTGACCAAATTTTGGAGTTTTTAAGCCAAAGTGAGACAAAAACGTGATACTAGAACTGGATACTGTAGTGGATGGACAAGTCTGATGAGTGCTTTAGCTTCTGCTGACTCTCAGCTACTACCACACCAAATTTTAGATCAGTATCTCTAAAACCGACTGAGTTGTGGCCATTTTTTGTGTTTATTAGGGTTGATTAGCTGTGGCGGCCATCTAGAACTGGGTTGACTCCAAAGGTTTATCAGATGTAGAGAAGATACCCAGGGTTTTTCTCTCTGAGAGTTTCAGGAAAATCTGTGGCATGGTTCATGAGATGTTTTGCTAACAGATGCACACAGAAACAGAGGCCTAGCTTCACAGTGATACGTTTGGTTGATCGAACAGTCAGAGTCTGCAGGTAAACAAAAACCTGAGTCTCAAACATAAAAATGACATTAAAATCCATCAGTTCATCAAAACAGTCTAAAGCATTTCTAAAACAGATTTTTCCCTAAATTTGTTTCCAGTGATTCATGATCCAGCTACGTTATTTTACCTGACACTGATTACTACTTAGATGGTTTCGCAGCAAGAAGAAATATAATTTGTCACTAAATGAAATTGGCCCAATCACGTGGATATCTTTTTCCTCCTTTGATAAAGCATTTCAGTGCTTTTTAAACAATTTATCGTCGTAAAATGAACGAGGTTAGCTCACAGGCCGCCAAATAGGCAGAGCTTTTCTCGGAGCGTGGATCATATCAGGATAAGTCCTGTTCAGATGAGTGCCAAGTGAGGGGCACCTGCTCTGACCTTCATTCAGAGCACTTCACCTCCTGAATTTGTTTTGAAACGAGTTCAGGTTTAAGTGGAAAGAAACGCCCCCTGCTCACATGACAAACCTCTGAGGTGCTTCATTCCAGCACCCGTCTGACAATAATTATAGTGATTTATTTAGTTTTATTCCAGTGCAAACGCTCGTGCGTGCGTCTTGGCCCGGAGAGACCGAAGTGTCACCGAATGACGGGTCTTTATTTCCAAGCGCAAACAACCGACACCGTGTACATGTGTTCTGGCTTACCGCAATGAGGGAGACACGAAAACAATGCTGCCATCTCACTCAAACAAAGGTATCAAGTTCTCCTAATCTCCATCTTACGGTCTCACTGTAAAAAGCAATCATCATTACTGTAAGTTTGGAAACACGATCTGCTCATACGGCGTTTTGCTTTAATCCGCTGGTGTTTGATGAGGCAGTGAATCTACATGTACATACAGTAATTCATTAGATGTGGGGAATCTGGCCCCTAGATTCGCTTCTCATCAGAGCCGTGCAGCAGTTTGACCATGTGTTCCTGATTAGATCAATTAATCACCATTTATCTGGCTAAAGTAAATTGAGAGGGAGAGAGAGAGAGAGAGAGATATCCCAAATCAGCCGTTTGTCCATGAATCTCTGCCAGATTTGCTTGTCAAATGTTGCTTTGGAGAAAAGGGTTGGATTACAAACCAAACCAAGTCAGGTAAAGAGTCCAGAGGAGCGTGCACGAGCTCTAAGTGGTGTTTTTGTTACTGTGTAAATCTCCTGTGCGCACCTGTGAGTGTGTGTTACCAGAATCACCGGGCAGTGTGTGAGTAATGCCTCAGCTTTTGGGATGTTTCTCACATGAAGCGACATCAGAGCCTGTTAGTAAATGATTAATCAGCAGTGTTATTTGGGCCTAATGCCGTCTGATAGCTTTTTTTTTTGTTTTATCTTTTTTTTTTCTCTTCCTGGAAGCTGTGGAATTTCTCTTCACAGCTGGACTTTTACAAGATCTCTCTGCTCTGCAAATGAAAAAAAAAAAAAAAAAATGCACAGCACTGTTGCAACACTTGCACAACATATACGAAAAACAGTTGGACAGTAGAAATAAGCTTAGGAGGAATTAATAATAATAAGCAAATTAAAATGTTTTAATGAGTTTTTTCTGAAAAAGTCCTGACTGTGAGGTTATCTTCGAATGCATCTTAGTGGTGATGTATTTATCGCATTTTTAACCTCGCACGCTCTTTTTCTCCCCGTCGTTCTTAGATAACAACCCCACCACTTAATCTCTCAGACCAACTGATGTCATGACATCATTTGTTGTTTCATAAATCACAACCCGCCAACTCCTCTTAATATTTCCCTCCCCAAACACTCACTGCTTGTTTCGTCACGGGCAGCCACCATCTTGTCTTCCCTCAGTAAGACTCGCAGATTGTATAAAAATAAATACATTAAAAGATTGAGTGTGGCTTGAAAGGATCAGAAACCAAACGTGTAGGAAACAAAAATAAGAATAAAAGTCCCAGGGAATATAAAAGTCACTATTTTAATATTAATAAAACAAGAAGAAATTAAAGACCTGGCATTCCTTGAAGCATATCGCCCACCGCCTTTCATGTCAGACTTTAAGGCTAAGATCATCTTATGTAAAGAACAGATGAAGTTGAAGCTGTTTTGATCAAACTTTGAGAATATCGCAAGACGTCACGCTCAGACTGTGTGTTGGTAATGACTCTCAGCTACTACCACATTCAATTTTAGCTCAATATCTGTTAAACTGCCTGAGGTGTAGCCGTTTCTGTGTCGGCTAATGCGAGTTTAATTAAAATCTGTCCAGTGGTTCGTGAGATATTTTGATCAGGGACAGACACGGGTGAAAACATTATTGCCTGCTTGTGCCTTTCTGCAGTGGGCGATAACTACAGGTCAACAAGTCAACGTATGGAGCTCACACTCAGTTAAAGGGGACTGTGCCACTCTTCAACTATTTGCCATAATTTCCTGTTGTAATTTCATATTTGTCACATGCTTTTACAACAGGATCGCGCAACCAAAGACCCGCCTTTTAAACACTTAACTTCCGTCTCCTGTGGGGTGATGTGTCTTTCAGGACATGGTTGACAATGCTTGTATACACACAAATCACTGTAACCCTAAACCTTAGACAGAACCTCTGGTATTCATCCTGACCTCAGTTCACACAGCAAACCGAGCGCAGGCTGCTGCTCCAAGAATCTGTCAGAAAAACAGCTTTATTCTCAAATATTTGCATTTTCTTCGTGTGCAGTTTAGCCACGAATTGTTGGTAATGAGCCAT
>JAOXNZ010000038.1:17569253-17583180 GCA_028566095.1 Kryptolebias brasiliensis
CTTAAATACTTTATTTTTCTATTTTTGAACCTGAAACTAACCTTTTTTAAGATACATGGCACATGACCTTCAACCAATTTACTACAAGAAAACAAACAAACAAAAAATGTTGGGATGTGTTTTCTTTTCAAAAGCGTTTCGCTCCAATATCTGGGTCAAACATTATGTAATTAAATAAAAACAAATAAATTAAACTCAATGCTATAATCTATGCTATCTAGAGCTAACATAAGCGATAATTAAAGACAATAACGTCTATTATTTTTAACTTGAGGATCTTATCTATAGTATGACCACCACAGTCACTTGAACAAGCCCATATCTTCTTAATTTTTCTTAGATTTTAAGTCTAAAAAGTTGAGAGAGAGAGAGCTCTACATTTTTGCTTTTCCCTCTTTTTTCCTGGTTTAGAGGGAACCTGTACCTGGATGGCAGCCTCACCTCAGACTCCATCCTTACATCTCCTGAGGGCTTCAGGTTTCCTGCAACAGGTGGCTCAAACATTTGCCTTGGCCTGCACTGAGGTGAGTCCTCTGTTTATTGCTTCGGAAAGAGTGAGAAGACCTGAGGGAAGGAGAGAGAGAGAGAGACAGGAAAAAAATCCTGACAAACAGAAACTTAAAGTGTGAGTCGGGAGAAACTGAGTCCTAAAATGTGAGTCACTAGTACCATCTTTTAAAGCACCCTACATTGATAAAAAACAAAAAATGTAAACATACATTTAATGTTTGAGTCAGGAACAAACATGAAACATTTTCCAGAGCTGGAACGAGAACGGGGCCAAAAGATTTCTGTCCTCCTCCTCCTCCTCATCCTCTGCCTGTGCCTCACTCCATCCATTTTGTTTCTCCCTTCTCTCCTTTGCTATGCTCTGCCTCTTCTTTCATTTCCTCACCTTTACCCCTCCACCCTGAACTCTCCGGGCAAATATGCCTTCGGTCGAAATGAAAACATATTTGTTGTTTGTGTTGGCTTTCCCTGCTCAAACTCTGGCATGATTCAGCTTTAACTGCGGGTTGCTGGAAGCGCCTATAGCAGCAGAAAGCCTCTATTACTTCTTGATCACTGGATGCCTGACAGCAGAGTCAACATGCAGGGCATTAGGGCCTGACATGGAATCAAATAAAGACTAATTTATTGGCTGCTTGTGTACACGGAGACCACATTAACCATTGCCTTCCCTGGTTTTGGTTTTAATACTTAAATTTGTTAGAATTACATGAATAAAATGGTGAATTTACCACAGCAAAGCAAAAGCAGTTTGTTTTTTATTATTATTTTAAGAAAATGTATATTGCGTCAAGTAAAAGGCAACATTGCGGCCCAGAGCAGTTTTGTTTTCTGTTGGAATACACTTGCTGAATTTCACAAAGCACCAATCACTTCAAGTGCAATGACAACTTTTATAGACATAAGTGGCACCCATGATACCTCCAGTGTACCCCATTCTGGCCAATCTGTTTGTAATAAAGTGGAAATCAGAACCCTGAATTCCTATGAGGGAACAATACAAGCCAGTGGTTTGGATATGTTGATTAAAAACAGGGTCGGAATCCAAACTCAAGGTGTAGATGCCTTAAATTGACTTCAGCGACTTCAGTGATAACAGCTCCACTAAAGAAGTTGTAAAAAAAATAAATGTTTTAATTGTTTGGTGCATTGGTGCATGTTGAGATAGAAGACTCAGCATTAAAGTGGATCAAAAGTCTTATGTTCACAGACCAAAACCTGCTATTTTAATCCTGCATCCACTGTCATCAAATCTTTACACTATCAGGCCAAGCACGTCCTTACAAGAGCAGAAAGAAGGAATAAGGTACAGAGATGCATCAAAAAAGAAGAATCAGAGACACTCTGTCTTAAAATACAAAATCCCTATGCAATTCAAAACAAGACCCTCAGATGGAAACAGGTTAACCAAGAACAAAACACCAATCATAGGCCAGTGTAGAGGAATATTCAGACATTTATAAGAGGAAACTAAACAAGCTCTTCACAAAAACACGACACAGCACAGGAGACCGAGCTCCTTGGATGTCCACCTACATCTTAAGGATAAAAGATTATCTTTTTATGACAGTAATGTACACAGTTTGGAAAGAGGAGACTGATGATTTGAAAGGGGAGAGAAGGAAACCAACATTAAACAGAGGAGGTGGCTTTGGGTTCCACCTATCAAACACCTGCAGAGCAACCTCGAGTGTCCTTCAGTCATATGTTGAAACATGTGATTGAGATGCTACATATGATCGTCATGTTGCCAAGTCCCAAGATGGATGGATGGATTGATGAATTGGTGAGTGAGTGACTCTTGCCACTCCAACAGCCCTCTTTGGTGCGACTGTCCCAGCGACGACTTCTAAGGCTGAAACTCCCTTTTGGATGAGGGTGGAACATCCATCTGACTTAGTTCAAGCACACAGAATTGTCCTGACCTGGATGACTGAGATTTCTGCACCAACATTTTAGTACTTTAGTATTTAAAGCCATGTATAACAGACAATACCTTTCACATCTGCTACTGATTCTATCGATTTTCATGTAAAGCGTCAAATGGTTGAAGACAAGCCCTCTTTTGTTGAGGGCTTTCTTTTTCTTCTTTCTTTTGTATAAAACTTCCAACTTCATATAGAGAGATGTGTAGGGTGGATTAAATTAAACCAAAGCACCACACACTGACAATGGGAGTGCAAGCCTACACAAGGTCACTGTCTCTGTTCTTCATCATGTACCACAGGAATCATGTTTCCTCTGGAGTGACTGCGTTGCAGCAGTGGGTGGGCTGCCGCAATGGTGGGAGTGATTGGGCGACTGGCACTTTTTTGAGGTTTTCGTTGCTGACTCGTTTGGGTTTTTCTTTTTTTTTTTCTTGTATGTATTTTGTGTCCCCGCCTCTCGCACAGTGACTGCTGGAGGTAGGCACCAGGACATCACCTGCAAGTTTAGAAAGTACTGGATTAAAAACACTGGAATCGTGTCAGGATTGTGTAGTTGTGTGGCATCTACACACATCTTTAAATCCAAAAAAAGGTTCAAAACAAAAACAACTGGACTTCAATTTTGTAGTTGAAGACGTTTCACTTCTCGAAGAGCTTTTTCAATTCAAAAACAGAGAGTGTGGAGTTTGAGCTCAAACTTCACACTTTTAGTTTTTAACCTTTTTTGGATTTACCGTGTCCTGGATGACTGAGAATCTACACCAGCAATAATCTTCAAAAGCAGCACTTTTTTCCTGCTAAGTCAAAAGCCACCTATTTGCCTGCTTTATTTTAATGCTGTGACTTTAGAGAATTGACAAATAATTTTTAAAAATCCCTCAAATTTCACTGTTTACACTTAATGGCAATTCTTTGAAAGCCTTAAAGAAGAAATCATATGTCATTAACTTGCATCAACAGGCACAATGTATGCCGTTCTGAACATAAATATAAACACATTTTAAACTTATAGCAAACTTAATTTTGTGACACTACAGCAAGTATGAATTTGGGTGATTAGTTTTTGTGTGAAGCTCGACTAACTCTAGTGTGTTGTGGACAAATGTGGATCTATACTTTTCTGTACAAAACCTATAAATGTGCAGCTCTGGATACCCGTTTCATGTTGATGAAATTACAGCTGCTCTTATCCTTCCTCTGGTCAGTGTGTTGGTTTGTGGTTAGAGTTGCTATATGTGGTGAGGGTCATCAAAATAAAGTGAGAACAGATTGTAAATGTTCAACATGAGGTGAGGTGGCAAATGTTGGGAGGGTTTTTTGTGGTTGCATGGGGAGGAGCTGTGGTAAGGGCTTACAAGAGGGCTGCGGCAGGAATAGTGTGTGTTTGTGTGTGTAACTATGAATGAAATGTAATGTAAATGCATTACATTTCTTAAAAGAAATTACATCCTCTAGATACATTAGTTTGCAAACAAGTTTCCTTTCTGAGTTAGAAATGTCCTTTGCTATGCCCCCCTTGTCTCAGCTCCCTGTGTGAAATACTTTAATCTATAATGACTTTAATGGACTGAAAATTATGGGTTTGTCATTCATCTTTCTGAGTAATAAATCTAAATTTTAGTAAACTGTTTGGATAAGCAGAAAACCTTATTTAGATCATTTTAAAGCAGTGTGTGACCCCCACCCACCCCCAGTGTACAGGTTGTATTGTAAATAGAACTGTTTATAAAAATATCACTTTTTTTTTAAATGTTGAAAAATAAATGGGTTATAGATGTACATCCAATGATTACATTCTGAGAGTTTCATTAAAATTTGGTTACTGGTTCATGAGATATAAGTTGATGCCAAAGTTTTAAACAAAGATCTCAAGCAATCTGTACGTGCTCAGAGTATATTGGGGGTGATTCTCAGCTACAACCACACTAAATTTTAGCTTAATATCTGTAAAAATGACTGAGTTATGGCCAGTTTTGTGTTCGCTAAGGTTGATTAGTTGTGGTGGCCATCTTGAATCTGGTTGACTCCAAAAGTTAATCAGTTGTAAATGAACATCTAATGATTACTTTCTAAGAATGTTATTAAAATGTGTGTGAGATTTTGCTAACACACACACATGATCACCCCTCTTATAGGGATAGAAAGCTACGTGCCACAAAAAATAAAAATGCTCAGTATTCAAATATCACCCGCTGAGTATGAGTAGACCTCCAGTGTTTTGTACCCCTTAATACTTCTGAGCTTCTGCAGGATGCTAACATACACTCTTTGATATAATTAGTTATTGAAGAAGTTTTAACAACAAAAGAGAAAAATCAACTGTTGAGCAACCTCCCCCCCAAACAAAGCACATTTTAAAATAAAGTTCAAGGGTTGTTCTGCGTTAGGATCCTTTTATATTTCTGGATTAAACAGTCTCACCATAACCTGAGTGGGATCAGATTAGTAATGCAGCGACCATAATTACATGATCTGTTGCAGCACAAACAACCACCAAGGCTTTATAAAGCCAGGGTTAAGCCTCAAGTTAACCCACTAATCTCACAATGTTGAGACGTTACAAGGCCCTGAGAAAACAACCGGCTCTCTCCCCTCCTCTCTGCTTCAGAGTGAAACAATGCCTGCTTCATTTCAACCAAACATGTTCCTGCTGGGCCTCAGAGAGGGGTAATCGTGGAGAAGATGAGTCCGGGGATGATTTGATGTGTGTATGCTCACATGTGCAGGCCTGGGATTTGGTCTCAAAAGCTTAGAGCTCTCAGGAACCTTGATGAGGTTTTCAGCGATGCACTCATCCTTTCAGCACATCAGAAGATGTCCCATTGATGTCATCGTGTACGTGTGCTCTACGCCAGATCTGCATATACAATACAGGTTCAAGAACACAGATACTGGCACTTGAAGGTCTCAGGGAGAGCTGAAATCAGTAATGAAATGATGCTTTAGCTATTTTAAGATGGATTTGTTTACTTTGACGATTCAAGAGCAGCAAAAAAACATTTATTTTATATTATCAATAAACCACAGTCATCCTTGTGCAACTAAACCACACACTGCTTTTGACGCCCCAAATTTGGTTGTTTTGAGATTATTCGTTGTGCATAACAAGCTCATCTGTAGTCAATTTATCAAAAAGCAAAGCTATGCCATGCTGATGTTTCATTTTAATAATAAAATATAATAGTGCAGCAGAGAACATGTGATGTCTCAATGGTAAGAGAACCACAACTTTTACATATTACAGTTAAAAAAAAAAAAAGGAAATCTTGCGGCAAATGAGAAACACATGTTGGATCCATACAAATGCAATAAACAGCTTCTGGCCCCATGTCCTAAAAATTCAGCCATCACTTTGGGGAAGGATGGATAATCGCAACAAAAATGATTCTCAAAACACAAATTACATTTGTCTGGTATGAATCTTGTAAGACAAATATTTTACAGTAATTTATAAAATTTTTACTCAAATCAAGCCATATGATTTGCTTCTTGTTGCCTTTAGAAATGATCTGAGTTCTTCTTATGTGATCAGATTTATTTTTCCGTACTGAGTCATGATTAAATAGATAAAATTATTAAGCCACGCCATGCTAAAGCACATTCTTGCCCACAATTTTCTGGACACTTTAGACAAAAGAACCAGGTTTCAACTTTGGAACTCAAGCTTAAAACAATAGGAAAAGGTTTATCTGGAAAAAGGAAAAATCTGACTTTATTAGGCTGTCAAAAATGACAACTGCTTAATGGGAACCGCAGTTTGCTGTAGGCTTTGTGGTCTGAGTTTAACCCAGACAGCCTCATGAGCTTTTCACTTGTGGAGAAAATACTGTGTTGAGTGTAACACGACTAGAATGGGCAACCACAGTGTCACACTCAGCACAGTGCTCAGTCTGTTTGGGTGCATGTGAGCAAAAAGTACAAGCTGTAAAAGCAGCTGTCCCACATGTCCAGTGTGTGGTTCTTTAGCGAGTGTGTGCTCGTGTTTTACGAGTAGCCATCCCATGATTTCCTCGCTGTAGAATGAGAGGCTGTGTGATGCCAGTTGTGGTTTCGACCGGCATTCTTGTCTGCCCCCTCAGGTCACCTACAGATCCAGATGTGAGATGGCTCTGACTGGTTCGAACGGCGTCTGCTGGGGACCTCCAGCATTTCAAAGTCAGCAGCTGCTGAATTTGGCGGGAAGGGGTATTTTGATGGAATTAGTTAATGTCTGTTAAGCTTATACATCAAAATTGATGGTTTATTCAAAACAAAACCAAAAAAAAAGAAAAACAACTTGAGTGTACATGTGTGTCCCATGAAGAATTTCAGAGTATTTCATAAAGAGCCTCTAAATGCTGAGGTTTTGCTGTCTGTTTAGAGAGAAAACAAACCAAATGAGACGGAGGAAAAAGATTCTTTAATTTCCTTATCTCTGATTCTCTCTGGTAAATGTCCAATATCCGCTTGTGTGTGTTTGCACTCCATCTTCTCCTGCAGAGTCCAGTCTGTGTAACCTGCACTCACAAGCTGACTCCTTTGCTTTCCTTTCCACTGTAACAACCTCCATATGGCAGACGTTGGAGCTTTTTCTTGCATGAAATCAAATAGAAATGATGAAACGATGCCTCATATGCACACAGACTGTACTTATACAGTTATGTCCCTGCAAAACTTACACAATGCACAAAAAACTACTGAAGTATAAACATACATGATTCACATTATTCATAAACACAGACTATAAACTAAAGATACACAAGCTTCCACGTACTGATACTTGCAGATTCAACTTTCATTTGTCTTTGAGCACATCTTTTTACTCCTATTTCTGATCAATGCAATCTTCCACACTGGGGGGGTATTATAAAGGGCATCATAAACTTCTTTAAAGTTTACCAGCTTTGAAGCGTTGGAAGGCTTCAATTCATTATTCCTTGTAAGTGATACTGTGTCCACATTTCTTAAATGCTAATTTAGGAGTGCACTTGAGTAATAAATTTGGATTTTGCAACAGGCACAAGAAAATCTTCCCCCAAGCAGCAATAAAAACCATTCCAGCCAGTACAGTCTTTTGTTGCAGAGTAAAAGGTAAAGGACTCTGCACACATCCCTGAGGAGCTCCTGTGCTAGGTTTTGTGATGCATAATGTTTTGCTGCCAAGACATAGTCATTCTGACAGGCCCAGGCTCCTCTGTCAATGATGGCTTCAAACCTGCCATAATTTATTGTTTTATCTTGTTAGGAATGGTAGCATCAGTGGCCTTCACTTGTGATATTTTATGGCCTGTTATGATGTGAATCTCCTGCCTTGCACATCTTGCCACAGAATGTTTTTTTTGTTTTTCTTCTTTAGCATCGCAACTTAACCTTAAAAATAACCCATAAATAAAACAAGTTCTGCTTTGACTTATTTTAACTTCTCAGCTTTTTCTGAACTTTCCATGATTTTTGATTCATCTGTGTAAAGAAAGGCTGCGTATTTAAGGTTTTACTAGTGTAAAAGCGGCTCTATGTGGGCTTATGTGAACGTGTATGAAACATGTTCTCCAATTAGACTGAAAGCAAGTACAGTGTAAGAACAGCACCGTAACAGCTGTTCATCTTCTCTGTAATCAGCTTTTTAGATTTGGAACAAAATGTTCTGTAACTACAACTCTTCACATTAAAAAACAAAACAACCTGAAAGATAGTTTGCATTAAAATGACCAAAGTGAGTGAAATCTTTGTGTTGTATATATTTGATGGTCATCTTTTTCTTTCTTAATGATGTGTCTGATCTCACTGGAAGCAATGTAAAATGCATTAAGAAACTCTTAAGCTCACATTTCTTGTTCTCATTTTCTCTCTTTCCAGCTTCCTTGCTATGCTTTCAGTCAACCTCTCCTCTCTGTACGTTTCTCATCACTTCCCTGTCTTGCTTTGACTGCAGCTTCCCTAAACCCCAATTTTTTTACTGGCACTTTTCCTTCTTTTTTGTCTCTTATTTTGAACAAGACAGGCTCTCTGCACCAGATGTAATATATATCCACAGTTTATCTTACCTTGGCTTTAAAAGACTGGTCCTCTACATGATGAGTCAGACTGGGAGAAGAGGCAACTCAAAGAAATAAAAGATGCAGTTAAAAGAACGAAGAGACTGTGTTTTTAATAATTATATATTTTATTTCAAGGGTGTGTCGTTGCACTAATGGTACCTGCTAACGCTTTCAAGAGATCAACTATTCCCAACTATGGAAATGTGCTGTAGAGCTTAAATTGTTTTTATTACATAACTTTAATTGCCTTGTTAGACTGCATGTTTTCCTAATCTTTTTTGTGTTATGTCAATTTCATGTGCTGTATATTTATTACCACTGCTGCTGTTTGTGGTTGCTGTAAAAGGTTCAGGGTTGGCCGCCTACAAGCAACCATCCACAAGCCTTGCATTTGTGATCTTTGCACTCTACATTTTATCAAAGGCAACTTTGTGCTTCACTCATATATTATGCGTCATGTTAAATGGGCACAGTCTGCTCTGCATTAGGCTCACACCACTCTCCTAAATTTCCTCGAACAACTCAGTGCACTACACTAAATTGGCATTAAAGTTTAAAACAATTTTATTCATGGATTTCGGGCATCATTGTGGTGACTGCTTAATTATCACTTGCTACTTGAAAGGCGGGCAATCATATAATAGTGTGTGCGTACATACTGTTTTAACAAAATATCTCCTGAACTGGGTAGATTTTATTGAAATTCTCAGAAGATAATCGCTGGACTTAACATCTACAATGGAAACCTTTTGGAGTTACAGCTTTTACAGCTATTGAGCTAAAATTTGGTGTGATAGTAGTTGCTGAACACATACTTTGAACAGATCACGCAGAGCTTTGTTTAAAATTTTAGCATGCAAGGCAGCGGGCGAGATACATTCCTTCAAGGAGTTATACTTTTGTTTCAGAAGTTGAGATAACTGAAGCCCTAATCAATTATTTGAATGGTTTCAATTATTTTCATCTTTATTTTTATTTTTTTACAATTTAAAACTGTTGGACTGAAAACCAAACGTGTTCTTGTTTCTGAGGCATGGAGTATGGTCCCCAAGGTTGTTGTGGGTCAAGAAACACCAAGTGAGAAGCGTTGAGATGATCTTCAGAAGTCAAATCAAACCTAAAAATAATGTCTCAAAGGATATTTTTTTTTTTTTTTGCCATAGTTGGCAAACAAGATCAATACATTAGTAACACAAATAGCAATTGATGCAACATTATGTGTTACCAATATTAATTATTTAGCTTTTTAACAATGTTTGTATGCTTTAACAAAACAATAATCAGCGTTGAAAGTTTTTCCATTGTTGCTTTGTGGGTTAGAAGCTAAAAAGTTTGGGACCTACTGGATTAGAAGATAGCCTGTGGGTTTGCAGAGTGCACCCAGTTCAGCTGTTAATGGTGCATTTGTTAAAAATTAAAGTTGTAATTTGCTTAACTCTGGTTTTCAGAGGTCTTATGGAAGAATTTGATTATATTTACATAACGCTGGTCTAAAGAAATTAAGCACATCTCCACTTAAGGGTTAATGCTGTATTTTTATAAACTGTGGATGAGGGCTGTCAACACGTAGACCTAAGCTGTACATTGTGTATACTGTAGACGTCTACATAGTATATACAGATATAATTTTCTGTTCTTGGATATAAAACGTGCTGGTGCTTGTACATTAAAATATAAAAAAAAATTACAACACATCAAGCCAGAAGTGAATAATAGGAGTAAGAGTCATTTTTTAAAGCTGAGTCACAAATCCTCTTTAGTGCACCAAAAATTGTATCCAAATTCTATCATGCATTTTTTTTTTTGAGTGCATTCAAGTACCTGCATGTATTGAAATGATGTCTGATATTAAGGATTGTTTAAAATTAAGAGTTTGGCAAGAAGGCAGTGCTACAACTTAAGAAGAGTGAAAAAAGAATGCATGTCTGCTACTTTCATGCAGACAGGTTATCCCAAGACTAAATGATCCCTGAACAGGAGAGTCTCGTGTGCGTCTCACGTTGTCTGTACAGTTTAAACACACCAAAAACCACAACGCAACCAGAACTTCATGCTTCCTCACGTTCTCTGTCGTATCTCTGACACAAGAGACAGTGGCAGCGCGTAGAAAAACTACAAACACTGGCGTATCATGTAAGTGTGAAACGTCCTGCAGGACTCAGCCCAGAGCCTTGGACCAACCTGCTCATCAAAGACGAGAGGGGGAATTACCCCGACACACCCGTTTACAAACACACACACGCATTCAGGCAAAGACAGGCGCAGGTCTAATGAGTCCCAGCTGCACATGGTTGCGTGATACAGTGAGACAACAATTAATGTGGAGTGGAGTAAAGGTTTTGACCCACAAAAAGTAGAGGGACTGGGGTGAAGAAAAACAAAAGAAAGGTAGGAGATGGTGTAAAAAGAGACAAATAAATGAAAAGACACAAAATACGCAACAATAGTATAACTACAACAAAATTTTATGAAGCATGCAAATGTCATAATTACTCTTGTTGCGCCGTTCTAAAGTAATTGCGTTGAGCTAAAGATCACAAAAGATTAGATAAACCAGAGAAAAGTCGTCTTTTTACATGCATGAAAAGGAGAAAATTGGGCAAGAACCGAAGGCCAAATGTTTGTGTTTGAACTTTATTTTACAGCCTTTATTTCTCTGCTGTTGACGTCTCGCCACAGAATGAACCCAGATCTTCACAGAATTTGCCTCTACTGTTAGATAACAAAAAACGAATTTTACAGACAAAAGAACAAAGATATACTTCAGCTTTTAAAGTTTAACAGTCTTGATTTAATATTAAACACAGACGCCCTGGTTCACTAAAGAATGGCACGGCTTTTGCATCTGCTAAACAGGACCAACCCAAAGATTGCATACCCGGTTAATTTTAAAACTCCCACAAAGGGAAATGTGTGCCCCAAACTGTGCTGTCAACTAATTGGCGTCTCTCTGCTGTGACGCAGTTTGCCCACATTTAAATGAAGTTTTACGCTTGCATTTAGAGGAGAAACCACTCTTATTTATGCAAGTTATTGCCAGGGTTGTAAGTGTTCAATTCTCAGACTAGGGCTGGTGGTATAAATACTCTTCCAGTAATTGTCATTGCTGCATCTACAAAAATCAGTAAAATCTGCTTGTTGCTGTTTTACGTTCAGAAAACAAAATCTTAGGATTTTTTTTAGAACATATTAACAGACAACTTCAGATTCAGAGGTTAACAAATGAAACCCTAAGTAATTAACTCCATAAATAACCTATTCTTATTTGTTTAGGCTTGTAAAATGCAAGTGAAGAAAATTAACTTTTTAAGAAATCCTAGCTTTTTTTCCCCACTCATCTTCCATGACTTATGTTTTGTCTATACATTCATTTTCTTAATGTTATTCTGTTCAGCGTCAGTGGAGGCTGGAGCTTATCACAGCTTCCATGGGTGGAGTACACACTGGAAGAGGCCAGGGCATTGTCAAAACCAGTAATGCACGCAGAGTATCACTCCTGTAATTAACCTTAGGTGAATGTTTTTGGACTGATAGGACGTTGACACGAGTGTGCAACTTGCAGTAGAGAGTTGGACTGTTCTTGTTGTGAGATGACAGTGGTAAGATCCACACCACCTGAAAGCCCCCTCCCTCTGGACATGTCAAAGAAAATAAACTGAGCAAGAGAATAAAATTGATAAATTTTCAAGCCTTGCTTGTTCATAAACAGCATGAGAGGAAATTTGAGTAAAACTCCAGCAAAACAAAACACTGTGTTGCTACTCGTGTCTCAAACCTAAGCCTAACTCTTTCTCTGTGCTTCTATCTAACAGTCTGTGCAACTCTTGTAAGAATGTCGTCTGGGCTCCCTTCCAGTGTGAGCTGGGGATAAAAAAATAATAATTCATTTCCTTGTCTCTGCAGAATAACAGAAATGTGTCAGGGTGAACGCATTATTCCCACTGAGAAGAATGTGTGTACTGGCAAACAACTCTGTACAGGGAAACCTGAGAATGGAAAGCTCAAACTACAACATTTTATTGCAACGACACTGAGGTACCCACGTGTTTATTGATGAGTTTAAATTAGAAAGTTGTCAGAAGTGTAACTTTCCCCAAACTTCAATGACTGATTTCCATCTAATATTTATTTCTCTTCTGAGGATTATGGCTGAATGCTTCATTGTCCAGCAAGAAAACTGTTTGTTTTTAACTTGCTTGGATGAAAAAAACCCTCAAAACTGGTTAATTTATGTGCTAAGTAAACAGCATGACTTTCCCAGAAAAGTGATGTACTTGCATGTGACAGACGTGTTTCTTGGTATTTTCTCCATTTACTGCCCTAAGCACAAATAACAATAATGCACCTGTCAGTTAAAAATATATAGCTGGTTGAGACAAATACTTGCCTTTTATTTATTTTTTGCTCAAGACTGTAAAACAAACAAATAATGCAATAATCACCTCCCCACAAACAGTTTAAGAGGCAAATTTAACCTTACAAGAACCACAAAGTCTGATCAAAACTGGTCCAAACAAACGTTTGCACGAACCCACATGTTGAGAAGCACGTAAAGGTATAGGTTTTATGAAGTTTTTTTTTTTTTTTTTTATCACACATGCACACACAAACACGCTCTTAACAGTCATGCTTTTAGATAGAACCACCATGCACTCAGCTAGATCATAAAGTTTTTGGGTGGCAAACAGCCCAGAAATGCAAAGTAAACAGACCTTTAAAAACTATAAGACACTGAAATATTCTGAGCTGGCACTAATTAGCGCGCACTAATCACTGTGCACTTATTAGTCTAATAATAGCAGGTGACTTTATGGGCTCCTCAGGGTAAATGTGTCTAGGTGTTTGGAGTACAGAAAAGAGCAGACAGCAGTAATCATAAAGGATGATAAACAGGTTTTTTTTATGGAGTTGGAGTTTATTCTCTGACATGTGTAAAAGTGTGTTTTTTGCCACCCTGTTTTTAAACAGGTGTGAATGTAAATAAAAAGAAGGCAATGACTTGCAAATCATTTAAGGCATTGCTCAAATCAGACCTGACTGGACCTCTGCTTTTAGGATGTAATAAGTAAAGGTAAGATGGTAAAAAACTAACTTGAAACATGTTTAACCTGGTTGGCTTTGGTTAATAACTATAGTTTGCACAAGACAATGAGTTTAGTTTCCTAAATTAACATTTATTGGTGATAGATAGCTTACACTAATAGTGGTTAGCGCCAGCTAGCTAGCAGTTGTAATTGAATAATAACCCAGGTTATGGGTGGTTGCTTTTAACTAAACATTTTGGTAGCTTCAATTCAACAAATAAATCATTTTAACCCTTTTTTTTGTGTAGCAAATTTAACCCAGTACGCTGGGTCAAACTGACAATCCAACCCTGCTCAATTAAATCTACCCAAGGTTGGCTCAGTCCAAATTTGACCCACCGCTGGTTGTTTTTAACCCAGCAGTTTTTAGTGTGTACTTTGATAGACT
>JAOXNZ010000038.1:17620433-17635102 GCA_028566095.1 Kryptolebias brasiliensis
TCATGAATGGGACCTGATTTTTGAAAGAACTTACTCCAAAGAATTTGTTCAAAAAGTAAGAATTTTGGACAACTGTAATGTTCAGATAAATCAAAACTAAAATTGATGCAAAGATTTTCTAGAAGTGACACTGAATACGAGTTGATGTGACACTAAGTTACATACAAACAGAAAAACAGGATAATAACTGAAAAAGATGCATTTTCTAAAACATCACTTAAATTCATCTCACATAATACTAAAAAAGAGCACATTACTTCATTTAACGTCAGCAAACCTGGTATCAAATCCTCTGACGATGGCTCCCATTGCCCTGGCAGAACCAGCTGCTGCCAGACCAGCTACACCACCTCCAATAATCAGCACCTGTTCGCAAACATGTACGGAAAAACAGCTAGAAGCAAACAATATAAAAATGCACCATGTTTACAGTCAAAACTGCAGTAGACAGTCTCACAGGATGGACCTTTAACAATAAATGCAAATACAGGTACAGTAAAACACACACTCATAATACACACCTTAGCAGGAGGAACTTTCCCAGCTGCTGTGATCTGTCCGGTAAAAAATCGCCCAAAGCTGTTAGCTGCCAGGACAACTGACTTGTACCTGGAGGAAGAAGAAATATAAATATAATATATTATAATATATATAAAAAAGAAGATGCTTATAAACACACATATATAAAAAGAAATGTGGAATCAGGCATCTAAAAGTTGTTTATTTATATTGGGCAAATATGATAAGTTCAAACAAATAATGTGACTGAGGAAAAACTATAAAAACAACAGTACGGTTGCTATATTGTTGGCTACAATTTAAAGCTATTTCAAAAAGCTGAGTGTACACATGTACCATATGTGCAGCAAGTTTACATTTTCTTTCAATTTGCTTTATGCCCCTTTAAAACGCTGCACATTGGCTTTTATGTGTCTCTGCTGGAAATAAGACTTCAAAGCTTTTCTTTGCAACATGAAAAGCTTAAGATGAAGACCCAAAGTTTGGCAAACGATGCTCAAGCTTCAGTTAAAAAAAAACAAAAAAAACTTGTAGACCGGATGTGAAATTAAGTCATTTTGTACATACCCTGCGATGTTTGCCATGGAGCTCAGAGCATCAAAACCCTGGGCGATGGTGACTCTGGGTACCTGGTCCATAGCCAGAACTGTGGCTTTTTTCTGGGACAGCATGTCCATCAGCTCGGGGTTCTGAGCTGGGTAGATGAAACTGAGTAAAGTCGCTGCTTCCTTCATCTTCTCCACCTCATGAACACCCAAGGCTGGGTTAAATGTGGGCGCACGGACCTGGAGTCAAATCCAGTGAAGATAAATTCAGAGATGAACTATGCTTATTGTACACACAGATACTAAAATCATATCATATAAAACCATATTAAATGTTTTTGTTTTTATTCTCTCACCCCTTTTTAAATGTTGCTACAGACCGGAAAAGTTGATACAAAACTTAAAAATCAGAGAAATGTAAGAAGATACTTGATTTGAAATGGCTCACATTGGTATCAGGGACAAAAAATCCTGATTGGGTCATCCCTGCCTCTAACGCATATAATTTTAAAGCTCAATTTCCCTCAGGTCTCAAGTGACAATAATAAAAAAAGAAAAAAAAACACCTTTATTAACAGGCATATAAGAGATGCTTCAAAACCTACTTTAACCAACAGATCAGAGGCCAGCACATCTTCGACGCCTTTAATTGTTGCTCCAGCCTGAGTGTACATTTCATCAGGGAACTTTGAAGACTCTCCAGCTCCAGACTCCACGACAACGTTGAAGCCCTGTTTGATGAGAGCCTGAACACCAGCTGGGGACAGCGCCACACGGCGTTCATTCTGGAAAATTTCTTTGGGAACTCCAACTGTAAGCTGCTTGTATGAGATTCCTGGAGGGGGGCAAAAACAAGCAACAAACTCACATTTCATGACCAACTGATGAAAGAATACAAACAATACCCAGGATTGATAGAAGGGCAATGAGTTGAATGTTTTGACTTTCTTAAACCATTATTAGCTCAAGCAACAAGCAGGTCATGTTATGTTGACTCTAAAGGAAAATCTCATATCAGCTTTTTCTCTGTCCCTTTGTCTACGCAAACAAAAAAAACTTGATATCTTTCCTTTCTCTTGGTCATCCTGCTGCGATGACTCATCCTCTCATGACTGTTTTTACTAACAGTTGCACAACTTAAGGCATCTAAAAACCCAATTGCAAGCGCTCTAAATTATTTTCAGTGTTCATAAATCTAAATGACGCAAGACTCTGTGATTGCTTTTGTCTGTCCCAGACAGCATGACAAAGTCTGTCGCAGCTGATCATCTTATCCTCTTTTCACTAAGAGTTATTTCCTCTTTGTTTTAGAAAACAGACGACATTTATTTCTCTGTTGTTTTTTAAAAACAATGTCTGTAAACGGCCCCTCCTTGGGGTGCCACCTTATCATGTTTTAGGGGTTTGAGTGTCCCAATGATCCTAGGAGCTATGTTGTCAGGGGCTTCATTCCTCTGGTAGGGTCACCCAAGGCAAACAGGTTCTTGGTTAGGGATCAAAGTGCAGTCCAAAACATCCCTTATGAAGAAACAACATTTTTGGATGCAGTGTCCCCTCGCCCGGACGCGGGTCACCGGGGCCCCACTCTGGAGACAGGCCTGGAGGTGGGGCACACTGGTGAGCACCTGGTGGCCGGGCTTTTACCCATGGAGCCTGGCTGGGCACAGCCCGGAGAGGAGACTGGGGTCCCCCTTTCCATGGGCCTACCACCTGTGGGAGGGGCCAAAGGGGTCGGATGCAATGTGCAACAGGTAGTGGCGGAAGGCGGGGACCGCAAAATGTGTTCCAACTACAGAGGGATCACACTCCTAAGCCTCCCTGGTAAGGTCTATTCAGGGGTTCTGGAGAGGAGGGTCCACCGGATAGTCAAATCTTGGATTCAGGAAGAGCAGTGTGGTTTTCGTCCTGGCCGTGGAACACTTCACCAGCTCTACACCCTCAGCAGGGTCCTAGAGGGTGCGTGGGAGTTCGCCCTACCAGTTTACCTGTGTTTTGTAGACTTGGAGAAGGCGTTCGACCGTGTCCCTCTGGGAGTCCTGTGGGGGGTACTCTGAGAGTATGGGGTACCAGGCCCTTTGATAAGGGCTGTTAGGTCCCTGTACGACCAGTGCCAGAGCGTGGTCGGCATTGCCCGCAGTAAGTCGGGCTTGTTTCCGGTTAGAGTTGAACTCTGCCAAGGTTGCCCTTTGTCACCAATTCTGTTCATAACTTTTATGGACAGAATTTCTAGCCGCAGCCAAGGTGTTGAGGGCATCCGTTTTGGTGACCTTAGGATCGCGTCTCTGCTTTTTGCAGATGATGTAGTCCTACTGGCTTCATCAGATCGTGATCTCCAACTTTCACTGGAGTAGTTCGCAGCTGAGTGTGAAGCGGCCGGGATGAGGATCGGTGCCTCCAAATCCGAGATCATGGTCTTGAGCCAGAAAAGGGTAGAGTGACTTCTCCAGGTCGAGGAATGGCTCCTGCCCCAAGTGGAGGAGTATAAGTATCTCAGGGTCTTGTTCACCAGTAAGGGAAAAATGGAGCAATAACCACTAAAGGTCATGATAAAAGAACATGATAGAAAATAGTTAAGAGTCTCTCATGAACCTTCAACCTTCAACATGATCACAGTCTCAGTCATTTCTGTTTGTCTATAAGGTCAAAGTAAAGACTTTAAGCTGACGTGTGTTTAGAATGGAAGCTGTCAGCTGTTAATAGAGCCGGCTGAACTGTGGGAATATTAGCCTCTGCCGCTATAAACCAGAAACAGAAAAACATCAGTACAACCTCACAAACACAGAGAAGTAAAGCTCTTGAAACCAGCTTGTACTAGATTTACAGCACCCTTCCTGGCTGGTCAAAGTGTGAAGAGAATAATGTTTGACGCCAGCAATAAAGTGACACTGAAGCTGAAAGACTGTCCTCTGTTTGGTTTAATTTCTTTCTATATTGCCAAAACAAAGAACTGACATTGGGACAACATCTCTAATGTGCCAAATTCAAACATAAGTATGAGTAGAGAATAATAATTAGATCGCTTCACTGAAAACCATGTTGAAAACATGCAGTTGAATGTGAACAGAAGCTACAGGTGATGTTGCTTTTATGTTATCAGTAGTTAAAGTCGATCTGTAAACCTCAACTGATGCATGTAATGTGCAGCTTCCAACAAGAAGAAAACCTGCAGGCTATCCAAGGGTCAAAGCAATTTTTTATGATCTAATTTACTTTCAGATAAATACTTCTATAAAACCTGTAACAAAGTCTAACTGCTTAAATATGCAGCCTGTAGCACTACATCAGGTTAGAAAGACTTTAAGCAAATGTTTCAACCCAAAACTGGGCAAACCTTAAGTGTTTTTTATTTTACAAAGTTGTCAGAGTTATTTATATTTTATGAGTCAGTTTCAACATGCTTTTATTTTCTGTTCTTTATGGAAAATGTGGCTATGTTCATACAAATAGTTCATACTGAACTATTAAAAAGAGTGCTATGTGAGATAAACCTAATATCTAAACTGTGCAGCAACATTAGATCCTTCGTAGTAGAAAAACAGCCTAATCAATAGCTGTAAAGACAAGTTGAAAGTAACCTCTCCATGTATGAAGTCAGATCAAATGTTCACAGTTTACTGTTTTCACTCAGTGAGCCTATAAGGTCTAAATGTCATTTTGACACCAGCAGGAAAGAATGTCAATGTCACAACCTTAATGTTTTGAATATAAGCTGTCCAAAATCCATGCTGGTACAGGGATTTTGTAGCAGCAAAGATCACATGACCTCAGCAGAGAGCATTCATTTAAGAATGATATCATTACTGAGTTTCTTTGTACTGTACATTTATTCATTCCAAACCAGAAAACTTATAATTTCATATATAAAGATGCATTAGGTGGTTTCTAGAAACAATTTTAATTATATATGCATCTACCGAAGCACTGTGCAGCGTCCTACCTGGACTGGCACTCCGCCAGAGGGCTTGATGGGTCCTAAAGGAACGTATGCAGGTGGATTTGATAGCAGAGCCGCCGCGCACCTTCACACAGGAGATGCTGCTGAGCACAGGGGCTGAGCAGTTGACCGCCACGACACGCAGGAGGCTCGCCATGGTGCACGGACTCCTGACACTCGCACTGCAGGGGGACCTCAACAGGATAGACAGCAGCCCTCCTGGAGAGAAGACAGCAGACAGAGAGGGGAGGACGGTTAGAGACTGGATCAAAGCGTGCACAAGTGAGAGGGAAACTAGAAGTGTCAATATGTTTCCTAAGACTATCAGCTGACTGCACACACATAAAAACTTTGAAGAAGCACATACAGCATGCATAACTTTTAATCATGCAACAGGTCACAATCATTTCCATGTATCTTACACTAAAATACAAAAACTATTTGGTGTCTCTTCTGTAGAACTTTGTGGGAAAAAAAATAGACTGTCAGATATCAGCGCAAACCTTGCAATTCTTTAAGTTGCAGCTCAGTAGCTAAAGGATCCAAAAGCGTGTGGGATTGTATGTTTACTCTGAACTGAGATAAAGGGACTAGCATGAACTGGTGCTGGTGGCTGGTGCGGTAAGGTTTAATCTAGAATTTACTGGACTGCTTTAAACTTCTCTTTCACCCTAATAAAATGAGATCATGGACAGGTCAAAGACACACACCAGCCCGAGAGAAAAAATGAAAGCAAAATAAATAAATACCACAACCAATATGTGCTGAAAATTGAGCATAAAGTGGAACAATCTGCACTGTTTATTTGATTTAATATTCATCTTATTGTTTTACCAAAAAACTGGGTTTATTAACACCTTCTGCTTTATCTGTATCTTTAGGTTATGGACTACTGTTTCTTAAGATATTTGGTGGCTATTTTATGTTAGTTTTTAATAATAATGATTAACAGTTATATTTAGAGTGATTTTTTGACTAATATGTTTCAAAAATAAACTATAGGCAGAAAATTTGGGTTTACACACAAAAACAAAAAAATTACATAATTCAGCAACTCAAACCTCTAATGTAAAGAAATGCTGCAAAGAGAGTTTGATAAACAGCAAAATTACTCAATTTAGGCCTGAACCTTGTTATTTAATGTGACTTTTTGTCCATCTGTAGAGAATTATGACCATGGAGACAGTCAGTCAATATAAATAACAAGAAACCTGTTAAAAGTATCCCGAATAAATGTAAAAAAAACTCAAACTATGGCAGTAGTACAGCTCAGTACAACTTATCAAGATGTCAGTGTAGTCATTTCCTGGTCAAAAAGATAAACATATCCTTACTATGTCTAATATTAATTTTTTAGTAAACATGTGTTGTGTGTGGAAAAACAATCCGGTCAGGAAGCTCTGGTTAACTTTTAAGTTAGCACAATAAGTAATTCATTCATAAGAATACCTTCTGCACAACAATGCCATTGACAAAACCTGAGGTTTTAATATGTTTTTGGTAACGCAGTCGGCACTAATGTTCCCCTGTGAGCCCCTTTCATCCACGCAGAGCCCCCTTCTCTCCAACGAGGACAGCAGTGGAAGCTAACATGCTAACCGGCGGGCTAGCCTGAGCTAAGAAAAAAACAAAAACACAGCTGTTTCGTTGTTGCGGGCGACTTATGAGTAAGAAAATCAGCCATCTCCGCAACCACCGAATGCAAACCGAAACAAGTACAAAGCGAAATGTGGGAGCAGTGAGGTTAATGACGAATAACTCGACTGACCTTTTGCAGACACTCCGGGCTCCGTGCAGCGCAGGCGAACTCACGTCGACCCGGAAGGAGTTTGTTCAACAGCGGCCCGGCATAGAGGAGGCGTTTCAGAGTACGACTCGGTCTGTTGTGAAGCGCAAAAAAACACAGATGTCCCATGTTCTATACGACATATTATACGTATTTTAATATACGTCACAGTCTATCAATTAAAACAGAAAATGTCTCCTATTATTGAATGAAGCCAAATGTGCAACTCATCGTGCTTCCGCCAGGGGGCGCGCCAATACAGTTTTAAATCTACTACTGTACACGTGTGCAGTTCAACTCCTAGATTCCTATTTTTCAGTTTATTAAATAAGTTGCCAATGACTTATTAACAAGTTTGCGCTATTGTATTTTTATGCACAAATCAAATTAGGGCATACAGCAGTATCTGCTCTGAGCTGGGGGCACACTAATTATCTATGAGGCCAATAAATGTGAGAAATACATGTCTATTGTCTTTTTTTGTTTTTGGAGTATCTCAGTATAAGACATTCTTGCTTTTGGGTGTACTCTGTGGCACTAAAATGCAGACAAAACTGAAATAATGAAGATCACAAACGCAGGCAAATTCTTGAGGTTAGGTAATAAAAATTAATAAACATTGCTTATCTTAGGCAACCTCAGCTGTGCTTCATTGTTCAATATTCACAAACCTGCCATGAAGATGGAAATGTGTTTGTTTTTTCTAAGACTTTTGTTTGACCTACTTTTCACCCTCTTTTTGGACTTCCTGCGAGCAGTGGTACACTTCTGTAAAGTAAGCGGCAAGTAAAGTCCAGTCCTTTTTGTATGTGATGCATTTTGGGGGGGAAAAAATCTTCAATTTATACATTTTTAAATTGATTTTGACATCAGCCATACGTCCCAAAAAAGACTGGCAGGCAGGTCATCTTTCCTCCAGTGTGTTACATGAACTTGTGTTTTAAAAACATATCATGATTAATTAGAAAAAATTTTAAAAATTGAGCGTAGCTTTTAACTTAAACAATTTTATTTTTTAGTTTGACAGGATTTCAGCTGCTCTGGAGTTTAAGGAGTCATATATTCATTACTTTTCAGAGGATGCAGCACTGGGAATTCTGAAACATGAAGTCAGGTTGATGCACATCCAGTTTGATCTGGAATAAGCTTAGGGACAAAATAAAATGACTTTTTTTAAGTGTTTTTGCATCTGAAATATGTTTGTTTTCTTTGTATTATAGTTGTATTTATAGATGCAATAAAGTGTGTTCACTGACAACAGTTTTTTTAGTTGCTGGAGTTATTTCCACCACAGAATTGTGTCTGTCTTTAATGCATGAAGTTCTGAGGATCACAGCCACACTGATTTTCAGTTATGTTGTTTACATACAGACATTACTCTGGTTTTAGTTAGTTCATCTAATGAGTTTCAATAATGGGGTTTGTCTCTTTGTGCAGAAGAACATTTATCACCAACAGAACAGTAGGCTTCTAGATACAGTATAATACACGTTGTCTCACACATGTTGATCATCTGTTTCACTTTATCAGGCTCAGAGTGTGGAATGCATTGTCGTTATGCCTGGTTCTCATTCTGATATTTCACCCTCAGACAGCTTCTCTGCATACATTCTCTTTGCGTGTCTTCTGTGCTGATCTGCTTTTACTACATAATCTTTAGTCAGTACCATTAACTCTTTTCTGCTTCTTCTTTCAGTTTTAGTTCACTTTCTGATCACGAGGCACCTTAAAACTGCTTTAATACATTTCAAAGTTAGTAAGTTTACCTTCCCTTCTAAAATAATTGTCTTTCTAATGTTATTTAGTCCATTTTACTTGTCATTGTTCTGCAATAAATGACAAATAAGCATCCTTCACAAATGTCAAATACTGTTGGAAAGAAACAAACAAAATTCAACTCTGACCCCTCATTTTCACATTACAAAAGATAATCAACATGCATATAATTCTTTCCATTATACACATACAAATACAACTATGGGGGAAGCTGTGACTCATTGCTAAAGTAATTATTCTGCAATCAGGACGTTGGCAGACTGATGATCAGCACCTTTGCATGTCAAGTGTCTTTGGGCACGACTTTGAACTCCACATTGCCCCAATTATTCTCTGTGGTGTGTGATTGCAGAAGAAAAAACACATACTGTGTGCAATAAACTGTGTAGTATAAATAGAAGTGCAGCGCGAATATATGTGTGAAAGGGGGAACCAGAAACATCTTGTCTGTTGTAGAACCTAAATAAGAGGCTGAGAGGCTTCACATACAGGGGGGGGGGGGGGTTGCCAATCAGTTGTTGCATAACAAGAAAATGAAATGAATGTTTAATGAGAGATTAAAGAGTCTTCAACTTTAAAATCCTCACATTAAGCCTCAGCTTCCTTTGTATTCAAGATGCCTGAACTTGTTTGATTGGTTATAAAGTTAAATTCTGGTCCCAAATCCAATATAATTGCTAACATTTGTTTTTCTTAGTATTTACTTTTTATCAGCTATAGAAAACTCTTACCGTCTTAACTATAACTGAATCTTTTAAGAGCACTCAAAATCCATATTTCATGTTTTCTTGATTAAGGACAGAGAATCTGAATGAAATGACTAAAACACATCTCAGCCTGAGCTCTGTTTACCAGACTCATACCATCTATTTGCTGCAGATCTATGAGGCCTTGTGTACCTGAATTAATATTAGCAGTTTTGATTATGGTTATAATAATTAATTGCTTCAATCCCCAACAAAATCCACATCAGGCCACTATACAAAGGAAAGTAAACCGTTTCTAGTCAAATCCAGTTTTCTACATGCAGTTCAGTTCAGCCCACTTCATTTGAACCCAATCGAATTCTAACTTAACCCAATAAGTCAGGTTTAGATCAAAATTTAATTAAATGCAGTCCACTTCAAGTGGATGGCAGTTTAGCCAGCTGAACATTTTGGGGAAGGGCTACAGGAGGGATTCAGTTTTTTTTCCTGGCAGCAATCTTTAACATCTCTGTTGCCTTTGGGTATAATTTTTCTCAAATTCACAACTTTGACCTGGCGTGAACCTGATCTAAACATCACCATCTGTTGCCCAGTTTGAGTTATTTGTGGCTTTTCTTTCAGTCACCTTGATGCGCAAACAGCTCAAGGGTGAACGGCTTTAATTACATTTAAACATGTGATTTCACTTCGTCTTCTCTCAGCAGTCTCCTTTTTCTTATATTTTATCCCTCTTAAGATATAAAACAATTTGTAGTATTTTGTGATTAGTAGTTAGTTTATACAGGAAGCCTTTAGTATTGTCTTTTTACTGACCTACTCCAGAGGTTTTAAGCCAGTATTACTGGGGGGATCTCCTGCAGGTGTGGATCTGGCGTCTCAATTATGCACGGTGCAGGGCAGCTGCCTCAATTCTGACCAACTTTTTTCATGCTGTGCAACAACATGCCTGTTCTGACAAGTTCACGAGTGTGAATGAACACATGTGGGAGCACTGGAGTGCCTGTAAGTATCTGTTTTTGTGTTCATGTTAGTGATTATTGTTTGACTGAGAACAGACAAAGCAACATCTCATGCACTGACAGATAATGTGTGTGTGTCTATGTCTGTGGGTGTGTGTGTGTGTGTGTGTGTGTGTGAGAGAGAGAGAGAGAGTGAGAGAGAGAGAGAGAGAGAATCTGTGTTTCCTCCACTTTGAAGTTGCAGAAAATTCCAGGAAATCCTGGACCATAATATGAACCATGAGTGTGTGTGTGTGTGTGTGTGTGTGGGGGGGGGGTTGTGTGTGGCTTCATCTGGGAAGAAGAACATCTCTGCAGTCAGTCTGAGACTGGTGAGAGGGAGTTAACATCACTACTCGCTTTGCTCTCCTTTTTTCTTTTCAGGTTTCCGGATTTGATAAGCTTTCACACAAAATGCTGCACCGTTCAGAGGAGCTCTGATTTTGGATTCAGATTATGAAAACTTCTCAGCTGGACCTTTTATGTGCTTTTTAAACCTTTGATTGATTTCTTTTTTTTCCAAACAACTGGCAAATCATTCCCACCTGTTTCAAATGTAGCTGAATCTTTCCAAGCCAGCAGTGGTGAGAACACTACAAATGTGTTTTTGTGCTCCAGATGAGAATTTATGAGCTTTGGAGTCATTTCAGTGTATCACCGAGTCTATTCATCAGTCATGTCAGGAAAGATGCTTCATTTTTATACCTCACACCATCTGATGTTCTTAGCTGCTTTGTGGAGCCTCCTAAGCCTGGGTTCGCTTACTGCATGGCCAGGCATTCCTGGAAGTAAACCAAAGGATCAGTTGGACCCAAATGTGAGAGACTGGGGAGACTACTCAGATCTCCCTGCTGGGATCCAACATGGACTGGGACTGGAAAAGGACAGAGAACGTGAAGACAAGAGGGGTACTGGAGAATCTTCATCAAACTTGGCTCCAGAGCTGGATTTTTTGGCTGACTTTGCAGGCAAGAGAAATAAACTAATTAAGTGATTTCTTTCGCTTTTTTTTTAAATATTATTATTCCAATCACTTTATAGTTCATGCAGCTTCAATGTCCACTCCAGGTAAAAAGCGTCTGTGGGTGATAACAGCTCCATCACACAATGACCACTACCTTCAGATGATGGAGAAACAGCTAGAAGACACGGAGCAGGTAAAGTGTTAATGGTAAATGATCTGTACTTATATAGCACCTTTCTAGCTAACCAGGCCACTCAAAGCGCTTTACAACACAATCTGCCCTCATTTACCCATCCACACACATTCATGCAGCATTTTACTACATCTCTTCAAACCTAATCTGAATAAATCATTCTATAGAGTCTAATCAGTGCTTTAAACGTCTTCCACGCACCAATGGGGCACACATCAGAGGCAATGAGGGGTTCAGTGTCTTGCTCAGGAACACTTCGACATGTAACTGCTGCCAGGAATCAAACCTCCAACTCTCACATTGGAGGACTGTTCTAACCCCTTCTCTAACCAATAAA
Organism: Kryptolebias brasiliensis; assembly: GCA_028566095.1. Classification (NCBI taxonomy): domain Eukaryota; kingdom Metazoa; phylum Chordata; class Actinopteri; order Cyprinodontiformes; family Rivulidae; genus Kryptolebias; species Kryptolebias brasiliensis. The sequence goes on from JAOXNZ010000038.1 coordinate 17,632,193, forward strand.
AGAGCAGCAGGGCTGTAGTAGTGCTGCTCTTTTTATTATTCTAAAAGAAGTTCAATATGAATTAAAACTGTTTTCCTTTGATTTGTTTAGTTTAGTTTCAAGATTTTGCAGGTTTTTACCCATTTGGTCGGCTGTTTCTTTCTCCATCTTTCTCAGAAAGGACTGAACTGCCGTCTGGCAGAAAGAGACACCTTCATCATAACCATCATCCAGAATGCCATGATGGAAGGTCGCATCCAGAAAACGACTTTTCAAGGGGATGCCACAGTGGAGAGCCTGGACACTGACACAGTTACCAAACTGCTACACCATCTGGACCTTACCAGCCAAGTAAGCTATGTGTTTGGTTGTTTTTTTTCTGTTAGTTACCCAAAGGTTTCAGAGTTGTTCTACTTCTGACTAAGCCAATCATTTTAGGATCAAACTTTCAACATGCTGGTTATGAAGAAGAACCTCCAGGTCACTGAGCGTTTCCCCTATCCAGTTCGGGTTGAAGCAATTTTTGAGTTGATCGATCAGTTCCCCATGAGGAAGCTGGAGAAGATGACCAGAAGAGGATCTAACTTAAGGTTCTTTCTATTGTCATTTCAGTGAATTATTAGAGATTTTATAAGGTACAGTACAGACCACGAAGAACCAAAGTTACCATTTAGCTTGTAACTCTTAAATGGTGCAATGAAGGTTTTAAATTACACACCAAACCAAATTTAGTAAATTTTAGTCAAACTGACAATTGGATCCTCAATAACATCAACCATTGTTATTGTTATTGTTTGAACACAAACAAAAGGTTCTGTGTTTCTGTGTGAAAATTACCAAAAACTGACCTAGTTTCTTGAATGAGCTGGAATAAATGTAGTGGTTTTTGACTTTTTTTTAACACAAATGATCATCCTAATATTTTTATGCATGTGTTGTTTTTTTTTGCATTATTAAGTAAAGACCTGTGAGTATATTAACATTTCATGAGGTTAAAGTACATTATCACATTAAACAAGACTGATAAGTTTTATATTTTTATGCAGGGACTGAGTGAAATTAAAAGTATTTTTATTTCTTTTTTTGATTCCAGATTTTAGTCAAATGTGAGTTGTTTGAACTCCATCATTAGTTTGCAAAACCTGCCAAAATGGATTGAATGTGTGTCAAAAATCACAATTTTTTTTCAGTAAAATTGAGGTTTTTACTGTGTTTATGATTTAGGTGTAAAACAACCAAGAAGAAGGTTGTTGCCAAACGAAAAAAGATCATAAAGAAGATGGGGCTGAGCGCTCAGAGCAGAGGAAATATGACCTTGATGGTGTCTTCACAAAGGATAACTTTGAACAAAAAAGCTGTGGTGAAGAGTAAAATCCAGGACATACTGAATGGTCGGTCGAGGTTTGTGATCCGTAAAGTAGCTGCTGGATCCGCAAAGGGAAAGGAGTTCAGTAGTAACACCTGGGGAACCTTTAAAGGGTCCAATTCGCCGTCTATTCCAAAACATAACGAGGAACTAAAGACAGACAAGTATATTTTTCATGTCCTTTTGAAATTTATTTTAATTTATTTAGGAAAGGACATCCTTAATGTTGTGCCTTTATCTTCTGAATGAAAGTCAAAAGGATTTATTTGTTTTACAGGCCTCCCTCCACTGTTGAAGAAGGGAAGAAACAAAGTGGAGGGATAAACACCAACGATAAAGTTGAAGGAAATGAAAAGGTTGATTCCTCAAACAAACAGAGCACAAAGAAAAAGGGTAAAGGGAAGAAAGGAAAGAAAGGAAAAGGAAAGGGGAAAAAGTCAAACAGAGAAATGAGTGACGATGACAAAGCAGTCCTGGGGAAGTTTTTGGACAGTTTAAGAGGGTTCAGAAGGCTAATGGTGAGAACTTTTTTGTTTAATTCAATCATTTTTTCAGCTTCTTTTTTTTCTGTTCCCTGTGTGTCTCCACGTCTTTCTCTCTAACTCTGTTGCACAATGGTAACCACATTGTACGCATTCAAAAAAACTGACTTGCATAACTGATCAGTACCTTAGTACAAACAAATATGCCTGTTTTTGCGCACAAGCTAATCTCAACGCCGAGCAGAGATGCAACACTGTACATCCAGCAGACTGAGGAGAACGAGAAACAACACTGTGAACTCGCTCTCAGGAAGATTACCGTGGCAACCCTCGTGGGCGAAGGAAGAGACGCCACGCTTACTCTGCAGCATCATCAGCTCGGTATGAAGTTTATGTTACAGATATTTGCATCTAAAGCATTTATTTTTGCTCCTGAATTTATCCAAAGTTTTCAGTAAATGTCATAAAAATGTTTTTGTTTTATCAGAAAGAGTTCCTATTAGAATATCCTGAACCAACAGAGGATCACTGTATTTTTTCACAAATGCATAACCAGAGGGAAATATGGTGTTTCCACAAAACAAGACAGAAGCAAAAATAGTGTGCAGCCATTCTAATGAGTCTGTGAGTTGTTCCCTTTATAAACACAAGCACAATGAATCTGAAAGCAAAATGAAAACACACCTTCAGCATTTGCAAATTACTGATGGCTGGAGATAGGCACCAGCTTCCAGCAACCCGGAAAGGAGAAGCTGGTAAAGAAAATGGATGGATGAATGAATGAATGGTAAAATGGTGGTTAATGGAAAAGGCCATGCTGGTATTACAGTACAGCTTGAGAGAAAAATAAATTTCTGAAACATGCATCTTCTTCTTCTTTTTCTTTCGGCTGTTCCCTTCTCAGGGGTCACCCCAGCGAGTCATTGTCCTCCATCTAACTCTGTCCTCAATCCAACTACCTCCATGTCCTCTCTAACTGCATCCATATATCTCCTCCTTGTCTTTTTCCTGGCAGCTGTATCTCTAACATCCTTCTACCAATATACCCACTGTCCCTCCTCTGGACATGTCCAAACCATCTCA
>JAOXNZ010000038.1:17649330-17659510 GCA_028566095.1 Kryptolebias brasiliensis
GCCCCCTGGTAGCACCCTTTACATGAAGTAAGATATTAATTGTTCATAACAATTTAACAGAACTCCACTTCAACAGACCTGAACTATCCCCTTTTTTGTTCAATTATTCTCACTATATTGATTTTTATTCTTATTAACTCACTCTCTGATTCTTTTCCATTATTTTAAGGCAAACAAGGCCGATGTTAAGGCCATGAGGGCTCGCTTCCAAGCAGGTGGAGTGAGTACCGATGAGACTTCATCTTCACCAGTTGGACGCATTAAATCCCCCCTGCAACCCACACTCTCTGGCCCAGCAGCACACAAGAAGCCTGTCTTGGAGAACCTATCATCCAGCCCCCTTAATGCAAAACCATTTGCTCTGAAAAGCACACCGTTCAATAAAAGTGACTCGGATGTTCCAGACACAAACAAAATCAAAGCCATGGCCAACCGGTTTGCTAATGCTCAGGACGACACCAGCACTACTAACAAACCTTTAGTTGTTAATAAACTCCAGACAACCTTGAAGCCACCTTTTCCACCACCAGTTGAAACTAAAGGTCCTGTCCAGATACCCACTCTGAACAAAAACTCAGTCAGCTCCACCCCATCTGAACCCAAACCTGTGTATCCAAAACCCACCGGTTCATCTAACTCCAAGCCCAACTGGATGAAAGAAGACAGCAGTGGGGGTACAACATCGAACGCCACCGCAATGCCACCCAAAATACCCAACCTGCAGCAGAAGCCAATCAGCAACGTTCGAAAAATGTGGCAGCAGAACGAAGAGCAGACAGAAGCAAACACAGACACTGTGAACAAACCTTCCCCTCATGCGAGCCCTGCTTTCAAGCCCTCCACAAACTTCAGGACTGCTCAGAATAAGTTCAACAAGGAGAAGGACACATCAGAGCAGACAGAGAGTGGTGGGGTCAACAAATCACCCTTTACAGTTTCTAACGCCATGACACCTCCCAAACCACCTGCCAATAAAAAGCCCAGCTTTAAAAAGTCACCAAAACCTTCTCCTCAGGCCAACGGCATTAAGGACAGTGCTGCTGGCGGTCCAAAACGTAACCCTCTGCCCAACAGTTTAGCTCTGGGTCCTCCTCCTGCTAAACCTAACAGACCCCCCAAAGTAGACCTGGAGATCTTTAAAAAAGGTGCTGAGTCCTCTGAAAATGGTAAGTTAGGTAAGGAATTTTGATTTGTTATACCACAAAAACACTTTTAAGATAATGAGCAAAGGGCTTTTAACCCTTTAGGTTTAGCAATTATAGGAGAAATTCGGTCTAATTTACAGATTTTTGTGGTACAGAAGACATCATTCTATGTGTGGAACACAAAGCATAAATGATATAAAGTGAAAAGGCAGATTTTAAAAAAGCAGGATAAAAGAAGGTTCAGCTTAATGTTTGTTTAGTGCTTTAGCTTGCAGACTATTGCAACTTTTAACAAAACAACATAGACAGATATATTTGTTGCCATTCTACATTTCAAGAAACAAATTAGAAATTCAGCATTTCTTGCGTTGCCATCATGAGTTCCTCAGAGCTGATCCGACTATGTGCTGTTCAACAACCAGAAACTAAACATGTTAGGAGAGAAGTGGGATGGCAGAGGTATTAGTCAAAAACTTTCTTAGTTTCTCTACTGTGACCGACATACCTTGGAGGTTACAATTCAAGTAATGCACATCTATTTTTAAAATCCTTTCTCATTATTTTTAAAACAAAACTTGCGGTTTATTACTTTCAGAGTAATTTCCTTGTAAACTGACGAAACTGACAGAATGACTTACATTCAATAAATATGTTATTTGACTCTAATTGACGCAAACAAGTAAAAAGTGTGTTTTCTTCCAGCCAGCAGGGATTCTCATGCAGCCTCACATGCAGGTATGTTTTAGATATTAGGCTGCATTTACAAACACGTCTTTTAGTCTCTGTCCTCTCATCGGTTTATGTAACACTTTTGGAAAGCTGAGCCAGCTTCTCATGGGACAGTTTGCGTGTCTTGTGACTGTTGGAAGAGAAAGGTCCCTTTTTTTGTCTTCTCAAGTACATTTCCTGTAAATGATGAATGATGCAAAGTTGTGTTTGTGTCACTGTGCGTGTTGGTTAATGTCAGTAGTGTGAAAAAGGACTTGCTTCACAAGTCTGGGTGGTTTAAAGTGACATTAGCAAAATTTAGTCTGCAGTTGTTGAGTATAGTTTAGGTTTTCAGCAAAACAGCAATGGGCTGTTGTTGTACATAAAGCATATTATTTGTTTGATAAGGTGACATTTTTGCATCAGTGTTATATCTGAATTGAAGCTGTCAGTAGTCTGTCCAAAATTTGCTCACATGTAAAATGCAGCTTTGTTCAAAGCCTCTGATAAGAGACAGAAGTTACAGAAACACACTTGGTTCCTCTATTCACCGCGGCCAAGTTCCCCATCCAGTTTCTCCTTTCTCCTCCCCCCTTCAGAGCTGAGCTTACTTCACCACATGGGGAAGTAAGTTCCAGCAAACAGGGATGGATTTAAACTAGAGGGCGGCTTTTGGACGTGAACCCCATCCAAGTTCATTTTGTGCCAAAAGTGAAGCATGACAGCTGGCCTAAATAAGTGAGCTAATATAAAACAACAATAAAGTAATTACGCAATGAGAACATTTCTGAAGCTTTGTGGAACATTTGATTAGTTAAGATTATTGTAGATTGTTTTAACAGTTTGCTGTGGAGCTGTATTTTCCACAGCAGGAATTTTGGTGTGTCAAAGCAGGAAATGAACAGGTGGACTCATCATGGCTGCGTTCCATTTTTGAGAAGGTTTTCCTGTTGTGTGTGCTCGTTGTCTAAGTTCAACGAAGCACTTAAAGGAACGTAGCCGTAATGTAATGTTATTCAGTGCAGTGTTGTTGTTTATATTTTAGTTTTAGAAAGTATGAAACAGTGCTTAAGGCTGAATTTTGTGCTGTTTTTCCTATTAAGTCAAATGAGTCCAGCAAACAACTGCATTAACCTTGTTTTGGGTTTTTTTTACTTTTGAATTTGGTTATAAACAAAATTACTTGTCCTACCTGACTTTTTTGACTTGTTTTGTTTTTTAAGGCCAACAAAATTAGTTATGTCTCTGATGTTTAAATTGTCAATCTATTTTTTAATTTTTGCACACGTGCGCAACAATCAGCAGAGATCACTACCATTCGCATGATTTCAACACCACATGGTTTTGTCATAGGTCCTGGTCTTAAGAAACCCATCGTCCCAACTCCTCCTACTTCTCACCTCAGTAACCAGAGCAACCATGTGACCCAGACTCAGCCCCCACCACCAGCGCTGCCCAATCTGCCTCCAAGACATCTTGGAACTCTGTAAGTTCAGCAGACGCAACATGCTGATAAACAAGACACACACACACACACACTGTGCTTTATGTTACTTGGGTGAAACTAACAGCAACTAAACCCAACCTGTGCTCCTCAGGACCCAGGAAGAGGTTTATGATGATGTTGATGGCATGTCTCCTCCTCCTCTGCCTTCAGGTTCAGTAATAATTTATGAGTTTATTAAAATCTTAAGTGCCACACCTGCCATGATTGGAGATGATACATGACAGAAAAACATATGATGGCTATGAACTTTGTACCATGTTGAGATAATCATGTAAAAGGACACATAATAGCCATCATCTTATAAGTATAATCTTTCTTACTATTATTAAGTTATGGTTTAAATCTCTTTCTGTACATTGTTCTACTGATAGTCTCGTTAAGTTATATGTAGGAGTGTTTTTATTTAAAATCAAAGATAAAATGTCAAATATAACTGCCATCATTATCCTACATACATCAAGCTCACTTGTTACATTTTTGTTTCTGTTCTGCAGCCCACCCAAGTCAGAAACCTGCAAAGGTGAGACATGCTGAATTAATCACACTCATGGAAGAGCACAATAAGACACATTTCCAGAGGTGTAAGGGTAGTGCTGCAGCAGGAAGTGAAAGCATCAAGTTTGACTATAAAGGTCATGTTAGAAAGACTCTAAAGCACTATGAATAAACATCATTAAAAATCTACACAAAATGGAACTAAAGCATTAAAAGCAGCATCCATAATGGCCAGGTGTTGCCACCTCGTGTCAAGCTTTATTAGACTTTTCACACCTGGTTAAAAATTTGGCAAACTCACAGGAGAGTTTGGTTTTTCAAGATATAACATGCATATGTTGTGAAAAGATTTAGAAAGCCAAGAAAAGACCATAAACACTGTTAGATGGTTGTGACCAGTTCAGCTATAATCGTGATCAGTACAGCCACATGGCCACTGAAATACTTTGGAAACCCAACATAGTCTAGTGTTGCATGCAGAAAAGTTAACAGAAGCTGTTTTGTGCTAAGAAAAGACAAACTGATTGTGGAAAAACGGGTCTGACTCCCAGATCACCACCAAAACAATCAGATGGGTCCACATGAGAAACATTTGTCACCATCAGAGTGACTTCTTTACCCTGGAGGTCAGAGGACTTTTCAGCAGAACAATGTCTGAACTTATTTTACAACAACGTAGCGCCGTGGATCCAGAGCGCACATTAAACTCATCTGTCTCAGCTGAGATTATATATTTACATGTAGTATTCTCAATTCCCAAAGAGTTAAATATTTCAAATCCAGGATGATGACACCTCATTTTTAAATGTAATTGAAAGAAAAGGTGACAAAGGACGGTGGTATAGGTGATTCCTTTCAATTTATTTTGTGTTGCTATGATCAAAATGTAGATTTTTTTTTCATAAAATGTAACAAACATGAGATCAGTTAGTCACTTTGAAAAACTTTCCTGGAAAAGAAGCTCATGTATAATCAAACCCAGAAAATATATTTTGAAATCATCTACATGTGTTGATGTATAAATTGCACAAAATAAATACAAATTCAGCTATTCTCACATTTAAATTTTGTGTTTTGACTGCTTGTAGGAAGAAATTATTGACGGCGATGATGATGGAGATATGTATGAGGATCTAGATGGGCGATGGTGAGCAACTGAGAGAACCGTGATATTATTGTTGGGTTTTTTTTAAGCTAGTTCATATTTAATTTCAAAATATTGTGTTTTGATATGAATTGAATAATTGTCCTTTATTCAGCTGGACTGGTTAGGATCTTTGCATAATGTTTTGTCAGTCAGATCCAAAGCTACAAGGTGTTGGTGCAAACACAAGAGTCATGATACATAAAACTGAACTTTGTTTGTGTTATATGTACTATAAATGTGTCTGAACCTCACTGTAGATTCAGTTGTCAGCTTTCTCAAACAAAAAGGAACACAAAAGACACGCGTCTGTTTGTGTTGGTTAACCTTTCAATACTCACAAGAATTTTTCTAATGAGCTTGCGTTTTTCGTCAACCTCCACATGCTCGTATTCTCCCCAGGGAAGAAGCTGATAAGAGCCAAGAAAAAAAGAAAGACGACAAAGAGGAGAAAAAGCGACTTGAAGCTGCAAAGAAGGAGCAGAGAGAACGGGAGAAGAAGGAACAAGACGCCAGGAAGAAGTTCAAAGTGAGTGAAGAAGGATGGAAGCAGGCCAGGAAACATGATCTGTTCAACACTGAAAATGTTGCTTTAATGCCTGGAGTTAAATAAGAGAATTGAAGCGTTTCCTCAATATTTTTGCTAACTTTGCCTTTGTGTGTGATTAGCTGTCTGGACCCCTGGCGATCATTCAGAAAGGAAGAGCTATCACAGACGGCAAAGGCTGCAAAACTGATCTGGCCATAAAGCAGGGAGAGCAACTTGATATAATCCGTGTTCAGGGCAATCCAGAGGGGAAATGGTTGGCGCGGTCGCAAGATGGATCAAGTAAATTTCTTCATGAGTTAATATTTTAAATAACAGTTGATGTGATTTTTAAAAATTATGCATTATAAGGAAAATCAGGGGCAATAACCTACTTTTTTCCTTTAACAGTTGGCTATGTTAAAACAACCTCAGTGGAAATTGATTTCAACTCGCTGAAGAACCAGAGCCATGCAGTTCAGCCGGATTATGATCCTGAAGTTTATGACGACATTGACGTAGTCTCATCAGATAACAGGTACCAGAAATGACAAATCATATTTTCCAACTTTTTATTAGTTACTTGCACAGACAAGGTGCTAAAGTAAAAATACAGTTTTTTTTTTCTACCAGACCAAAAAAACAAAAGAAAACACTGCAACATTAAAAAGACATTCCAATATCAGATTTAAACACACTAGTGTTTTAATGTTTGGTGTTGTTATTTGCAACAAATAATATATTGTGACTTTACTGTATTGTGATGTGGGATTCAAAATGCTAATGAAAACTTTGGTAATTCGAAAATAAATTTTTTGTGGTCAACAAGAAAAAAGTTATATTTATCATCAACAAACATCAGAGTTCATACTGCAGCATTTGAACTGAAGTGCTTTATGAAAACCACTCAGTAAAGACTGAAACTCCAGTGGTCATTTAACTCAAGCTTCTGCAGCACTTTAACTTTGGACAATGGTCCCCTTATAAGCTGTTTTTCAATTAATTGTAAGATTTAAAAGAAGTTTTTTTATGCTGATGTTTAATTTGCTTCTCTTTCTGCAGTGGAACCAAAGGACCAGCAGGTAACATCTTACATTAATCCAAAATCATATTTTTGTTTTTTTTTATCTGTGCTTATATTACTTACATAAAGCATAAATCCATTTGCATGCATACATACGTTTTTTTTTTGTTCACAGTTGTCCTGCCCCCGCTACCAGGAGAAGAAGGAGAAATATACGATGATGTGGTCGATCCAAACCTGGAAGTCAGGTAGGAGGTGGATGAGTGTTACATCGCAACATGTTTGAACTCTTGAATTAAAAAAGAAAAACACTGCAAAGAAAGGAAAATGATCAGAACGGTGACAGAAATGAACCGGAAAGAAAGGAATTCAGATCTTTTCATTCTTGGGTGGCATTCCAGCTCCACTGAGTCCAGGTCCTTGCTTACGAGGCCAGCCAGCTTCCTGCGGATGTTTGACCGAAACAGACGTTTTGCCAGCGCTAAAGAGTAAAAAACACTCATTAGTAAGACTGATCAAAGATCTTCTGTCCGCTGTTGTTAATCCCTAATATTTTCAGCCATAACTGATGGCTAATAATCTCCTGTAAAATAAAATTACCTTTTAACGCTTTCTTCCCAGATCAGCATAACATTAACTCCCTCACCTCAGTCTAAATCAGACTTGAAAATCTTAACTTCCTGTTCGGTGACTGAAATCTTAAAGTTGCACGTAATTGAAAACTGCATGCCACACAAAACCACTGACTAACCCTGCATTTCAAGAACTTTATTGTTGATGTTAACTACTTTAAATCAATGGTAACGTACTTACTGAATCGTTGGCAGCATCGTAACAACATGATTTCTGAACCTTTCTGTTGTTGTTGTGCCAGAGTTCCTCCACCCAGCCAATTTACTGCTGACGGGAATTCAGGTAAGATTCACTTTATTAATAGTAAGTTGTTTTAAACTATTAGGACCCGAAGCCCCTTTTAAAGATGGGAATTATTATACAGATGTGTTGCATCAGGTTGTTTTAGGTCTGTTTTCAACAAAAACAAGAAGAAATTCAGTCCTTGGTTAGCTAATTTCTAATGAAAGCATGAATAACGTTCGACAGAAACCCACTTTCCTTCTCTGACCCCGTGATCTTAAAATCAATTGAACTCACGCTTGACCCATGAGGTGTCCAGCTGTGCAGATTGGTATTCCTGCATTACAGGGTTGCAGAATTAGAGCAGGGGGTCACCAGTGACCTTGACCTTTGACCAGATCACCACTAAAATAAAATCACTTTGCTTGTTGTGACAACCTCAACAGTTCCCGAAAATTTCCTCCAAATCTCTTCATTAGTTTTTAAGTAATCTTGGTAACAGACAGACAAACAAACCAATGTTAGTGAAAACAGAACCGCCTTGGTGAAGAAAACATGACACGAGATTTCATACTTAAAAAATGTGAAATGTGTCTACATATCTGTTCTTACGTATAACTTCAAAATTAGTCTGCAGATATAAATAAGATTCAACCACACCTCTGCTTGATCTCGTTTACAAATGAAAACACAGTTTTATTTGTATGTGGATCAGGTAAAATGTGACTTCACCAATATGTGTTTTTGTTAGATAAGCCCGGTGCCGGGATTGATGAAGAAATATATGATGATGTTGACTCTCAAAACGCACCTCCCCTTCCTCCACTTAACAGGTAAAACTACAAGTTACAACTAGTTTTAAAATGTGCTCCAAACTTCTCGCTGCAACTGCTAGTGATTTAACTTGGGATTGTTTTGTATGTAAAGCCTCCCGGGGCTAAAAGGCAAAGGCAAAGCTGAAGAAATAGACCAGAAGAAGCAGAAGAAGTTTGAGAAAGAGGAGAAGGAGTTCAGGAAAAAGTTTAAGGTTTGTCCCTCTCACGTGTTTCGAATGAATTGCCCTCTTTCACATGATCAGACTGAAGGGATTGAGAATGCTGTTTTCGTTTTTTTAGTATGAAGGGGAGATCCAAGTGCTGTACCAGGTGAGCATCGTTCCCACTCTCAACAATAAGAAGTGGAGCGGGAAAGAGCTGCCAGTTAAAGCCGGAGAGAAGCTCGATGTCATTGTCAAAGCTCAGGACAACAAACTGATCTGTCGGAATGACGACGGCAAATGTGAGAATCTGTATTGACTAATAATCCCAAATATACAGTGGTGTCATGCATGTACGTTTAAAATATTTTTTTTCTTACTTGTCCTAAATAATTGTGTCATCTCTGTCTTTGTTTTTCAGTTGGTTATGTTTCGACCAGCCACGTTGTTGAGTACGTATAATTTACCCACACATTGTTAGCGAGACATTAAACAAAACCTGAACTAATTCTTTTGCTTTGTCTGCAGCGATGGAGAAATCTACGATGACATTGGAGGAAATGGTATGTTGAAGGAATAGTTCAAAACTTTTGAAGTGGGGTTCTGTGGAAAGCTTATGAAGAGTTTTTTAAGTCTTTTACCTGCTCTTTAGGAGCTCAGTTTGGAGAAATAAAGTTTAATTCTGACCAGACTGATGAGCTAAAGGTTAGGCCAAGCAGGGCTCAAGATCAAAGTGGATCGCTGTCATCTTAGAAGAACAACATTCCTAAAAAACAAAATCATAAGCGTCCGTGTGAAAGGTATTTTTGAACCCATACAATAACTGTCAGTTTCAAATTATTCCAGCAGACATATTATAACATTCCTGCCAGAAGGGCCCCAGCCTGCTCTGGAAGTGCTACACCTAGCTGCTAGTTACACCTGCAAAACACTGTATGCTTCTGTATAAATATACATGTGAAGCAAAAATGCTGAGTTGACAGCAATGTAAAGGTTCACAAACAAGGCAGAATAAAAAGCTTCTAAGTCTGGAGTTGTTTTAAGATGGCAGCAGTCCACTTTGGTTTTGGCCCAAACTGGAAATTTGCTATTAGAAAACTTTATTTCAAACTGTACAACAGGTAAAAACATATTTTTTCCTAAGCTTAGTTTAGTTTAGTTTTATTAATTTTGAACATGGTAAGCACAAAAAGACGAAATAAACATAAACCATGATGATAATAAATTATAGAAATTACACACTTTTTTTAATAGAACAACTCAATGTTACGTTTGCAATGGAGTCGGAAGAAGTATAAACTTATTACATCCTACTTTAGTGCCTTTTTATCAATATTGTTCCTGTTTCATCATTTGGATCTTTTCACATTTAGCCATTAAATAGTATATAAAGTTTTATAAATGCATCTTTTTAACCTATAGTGCATCACAAACTTCTTTCCACAGAACCCCACTTTAAAATATCTGACTTAATGCAATAAAAAACTTACTTTATTAGGTTGTTTTTAAACTAAATTTTCCTTTCAGAGTGCATCTATGATAACGACTGAGAAACATCCTGCGACGACCTGACGACAATGAAACTGTTTATTTTTTGCTATGTGTTATTTATTAAGTTTATTGATGGTAGACATTAGGAGTTGCTGTAATTTAAACATATATCAGCCAAACAGTTGTCCTGTTAAAAATTTTTGTATTTGGCAAAAATGGTCAAACGTGATCCAAACATATTAGAGAAAGGTACGACTAAAAAAAAAAAATCAATTTTAAGTGGTTTTATTAAATGCAAAGAAACACCAG
>JAOXNZ010000038.1:17692739-17709717 GCA_028566095.1 Kryptolebias brasiliensis
ATTTTAATTATCTTTGTGTAACCATTAATCACTCACTTGATTCTGAAGTCATCAGCGGCCAGTTTAGCATTATCAATCTCTAACATGAGACGAGCGTTTTCCAAGGTCTTCTTCCTCACCTGATAAATATTAACAGTGGTTACACAGAGCTCATTAAAGCCTTAAACACTCCATTTTTTTATGTGTGATCTGTTGTGTTTTAATCTCTAACTCTGTAACAATAGACACATGAGTTGACACCATCCTTTTTTATTAAACTGTTGCTGATTCTGTTTTTAAAGGGGGAAATAATCATTAACACAGACTTGGTTCCTTTTGGTACACATTAACTCAGTTCTCATGCTTAAATCTAATTCTGCCTGTTACAGCATGGCGACCGCTCATGCTCAAACATATGCTGGCATGAATGTTTTCTGTTGTCTGCAGAGAACCATGAAAGTTGTCATTTTCACTTCCCTGCCATGTGACTGTTTGTGTAACTCTTCACCCTCACCTCCTGCTCCACGGCGTGTGCTTGGGCCATCATGGAATCGAGGTCGTGACCTTTGGGGATGCGGTCGATCATCAGCTGCTTAATTTTCATCTCCAGGTCGGCGTTGGAACGCTCCAGTGAGTGCACCTGAAGGAGATAAAGAGAAGAGGAGTGTTTCAGGTTACTGCCAGCTGAATTGTTTCCCTAACAACGCAGGACTCTACCTTGTCCAGGTAGTTGGCCAGGCGGCTGTTGAGGCTCTGCATGGCCTCCTTCTCGTTGGTGCTGTTGCCATGCAGTCCGTTCAGCTGCAGGCTGATTGGCCCGTTGAGATCCTGGCTGACGGAGGCCGAACGGCTCAGCGGGCTTGCCGCGACGAAAGAGACAGAGGCCCGAGAGCGAGCCCGGCTCGTGTCCATCAGGGAGCGAGTGGAGAAGGAGGGCTGGCGGTTCATCGAGAAACTTCTCACCGAGATGTTGGAGGCCATGATGGCTGGCTGTGAGGGCAGAGGGCGTGAGGATTAACTCAGAGGATTTGTTTCTGAACAGCACAGGAGCTCAGTCACTAAATCATTTCAAACAACTGCAAAAGTTTGACCTTTTTTAGTCATTTAAAGCTAACGTTACATGAGGTCTGGTTTCAGAAAAGCTCTTTTCTGGCTCTTAAGCAAATGTGCTTTACTGCTGCATTTGGCCAGCCTTTTAATGGAAATATAAGTAGGGCCTAATAGCCAATTCTGCAAATTGCCCACTGAAAATGATGAAAGGAGTCTTTCAATGAGGGTATTTACAGCCGGCTAGTGGCCATTCAAACTAACCATCTGCATCGAAGAGATGACTGACTTTACGGTCGGAGCCACTTCAGTGTGTCGCTCTCAGCTCAGTGCAAATACAACTTCAACTGCAGCCAGCATGAAATCAAAATGTAAATGACCACAGCTTGGCTCTGAGTCCAAGAAGAGGCACTCGGTGAGGCTAAAAACCACTTTCACAGTCTTTTTACTATGATAATAAGATTTGCCTCAACATGAAACCTTTATATAAAACCAGAAACAATCAAGGAGAAGATGTGCAGCTTCATAAACAGCAGTTAATGCTTTATGGCTAAATCAATAACACATGTAGTTGCTTTTAAATCTAACACTTTTTGTGTACAGGTTACATTCCGTACAGGAAGCATGACTAAGAATTGTTTGGATGTCAAACACAGTGTGGGACAGCGCTGCTTTGTCCTTGGGAGAGTGTGTTTGAGTCACACAGGGTTTCAGTGGCTGATCAGCAGTCAAGTAAAACCTCTCTGTGCCTCCGTCACTTGATCCTCGCAACACCGTTCCCACCACACTACAAAGGGACCCAGCAGGAGACAGGCAGCCCTTGTTCAGATGAAAGATAGCGCTTGGGAAAATGATCTAGAAAATATTCAGAGGGAATTCCAGCGACACAAGGAGACACTTTGTTCAGCAGGAAATGAACTGTCATTTCAGCCTTTCATATCAACGCATTACCAGCTGACAAATACAGTAGCTGCGATGACAGCTCTGAACGAAAGTGGCCGAAAAAATTACTGTAATTTAGTTTTATGCCAGGGAATAATTGTTTTTCATAATTCTAACTGCTGAGGTTTACTGAGAAGCAAAGGCAACAACTGAGCGTGACATCAATGAAATAAGCCTTATGATACAGAAGAAATTAATTTCTTACCAGGTTTTTTCTTCAGATAGAGCTAAGATGTGACCCAGAAGAAGGCAGGAGCTTCTGTGCTGCTGATGCTACAGGTGTGCTTATATGCAGGTGTGCAGGAAGTGGGAGGAGCTACTCTTCACAGAAGGTGCGTTTACCGTACTACACCTGAAGGTCCTCAGAAAGGTAGTCTTGTGATGAAAATAATAACATTAAACTGTATGATTCCTCAGTAACATACTCAGGGTTACTGTCATGTTCCACTATACATTTAAAGCTGATGAAACCTTTGTTTCATGACGACATTCTCTGTTCAGCTTTGCTCGTATTAAACTTTATGATGCTGGAAATACTTAAAAAAGCTGTAAGAAACATCAAGATTTCACTCAAGAGCAAAAAAAAAAAGCCCTTTTCTCAGTTTATTAATCATAATACTGTACATAAATCGATTCTTTTTCTTCAAACCATTGAAATCAAGGATGAAAAGAAAAGTTTTTCCCTTTAAAGTTCTCAAGCTAAAGTTTTCTTCCCATGACCTCAGATTTAAGCTCTGGGGATTTTTACCGGAGAGACAAATTTAGACAGATGACTGACAACTCTTTTTTTGTACGTGGCAAAGGAGACATTGTTGTCATGTTCTAACTTTTAAACGTAGCTCCAAAAACAGCAACTATATGAAAGATGGAGTTGGTCACAGGATTTGACAACTTAAACACGTGATCGCACAGAGATACTCAGTGCTCCAAAAACACTCAAATACACTGATTAAAAACTCAAACTTCTTTCTTAAAATACACAGTTGAGGCTTTTTATCTTTGTTTTTCTTCTAATCAGCGTGCAAGTGCAAAAATCTAAGTAATCTAAGTATACAAAACTCTTCAAAGATGTGTAGCTTTGTTCAATTAGCTGTAAAATATTTCAGTCCAGCTCCACCAGGTTGTTTCAGTGCCATATTAATGACAAACCATACAGCTGATGTACACAAAAAGCAGGAATGAACATAAACATTTGGTTTGTGACTGTTGTTTTTTGTAATTCTTCATCCTAATTTACTTTAAACTATCAGTTTTCTAGAAATAACCGGTTGAAAAACAAAGGTGGTGTTGTTATCAAAGGTCAAAGCTCCAGGATACCAAGTTTTCTTGGCTTATAACGTCTTTATTATTCAATTTTATGCTCTTAAATATTTTGACTAACATGACTATGAATGGATCCATCATGCTTAATATGACTCAGTAATGTCATGCTTAGGTTTATAAACTTAAGAAGAGATAATCAGCATTAAAAAATAAAAATAGCAAGCTGAAGCTACTTTAGTAACCAAGCTACCTAGTTAGCACGGTCACCTCTGGTTTTGAATAAAGTCATAAAAGTTAAAAGCAAAATGGAAGCTTCAGAACAAATATACAGTAACCAGAGAGCAGCAACATGACAGTTTTGTCTACTGTTACATCTGCTGGTGTAGATATGGAGGAGTTTGGTTTCTAGTCACTTAGCATAATTGAGTTTAACATAAATTTGCACATTTGAAGGTTTGTTTAGCTAAAAGATGAACTATATTCACTAACATGTTGTTGTCTTTGCTTGTTTTGGAAGGAAATAAAGCCCACTGCTGTTGAGAGCAGTGCAATTGAATAAAACAACATTAAAGCTGTAAAACGTTAAAACCTAAGCTGTCAAGATGTGAAACACAGATGAACTGATAATTCCACATTACAAAAATAATATTTTCTATGTTAATAAAAAAAACATGCTTAGATTTTTTTGGATTTCAGTTGTTTCGTTTCAGAAACTTTCATCTGGTGTCTGATCAGCAGCTCTTAGATCCCTCCTGTCCTGCACTCACCCCTCATGTCTGAAACGTAACTCTGCTTTCCACCTGCTGCTGATAAAATATTCAACGACTTCATCAAAGAGAAAAAAAAAAATGCTGCTTTGTGCTGCTGGTGACAAAACTTCTCTATATGCTGAATTTCAGGTGACAGTTTATAGAAGTAAAGTTTGCTGTCACTCATTACCTCAAAATTTAAAAAAAAAAAAAAAAGAGCAAATGTGTGTGTGAGTGTGTGTTTATTCAGCAGGAGAACTTGCACCTTCATCTTCCTTAAAAAGGAGACGTTACTCTTACTGAACTTTGTTTATGCAAAATCCCGCTAAAACAGACAGGAACCTGTGATAAAGAAACTCTGTGGGTGAAGCTTCTGTCGTATTGTCATATTCAAATTAAATCGGGAGGAGTCTAAGTGTGCATTTTATTTGTGCGACTTTTATTTTGTCAAGAAGTGAACGGCTGATTATAGTTTCATTTATTTGCTCTAGAATGCCAAGTACATTTGGTTATAAAAATCAACCTAAACAAGTAAAACACGGTAAATTGTGTAAAATAATTCCTAAAACATTTGCTGGAATAGGTGGGAAATTCAGTGTGATCTTTTTTTTCACTGCCTTTATATTTCTTCCTGTAAGTTTTGCACAATAATTAACTAAGACATTTGACTGCAGGGCTGTAACATGTAAAGTTGATCCACATTGTGGTTTTATTTAAGATCTGAATAACTCTTTGCCACTGAGTTCACTTGCAAAATGCTATCAAAACTGTCAAATGTTTTGTTATACATTCTTATGCAAATTATTTCTTCACAAAATAAACACCTGACGTCCATCCTATTCCGTTTTTTATTAAATAATAATAATATGATGACAATAAAATTAATGTTTTTATAAGATCATGTAGCAGATTAGATAAACAATAATTCCCTAAATACCTCAAATTTGACCCATTTGCACCATTTCAAAATGTTCCTGCGTATTTGTGGCCTCTAAGGACATGAAACTGACCTGTAGCTGTGATCTACCTCCACTCCGTGGTGAAAAAATGTCAATACAGACAAATTTTACAGCAAAACTGGGACCAGCTTATTCCAAAAGAGGGCAGCAAAAAGCCACACTGCGTGAAGCTCATGTTATATTAGCTTATTATTCCTGAGTTTATAATTAGAATTGTTTTGCATTAAAAAGAGCTTTTATGTCATTTTGATAAAAGAATGCAGATATATTTTAACCATCCAAGCATATATGTGGTGCAGATTTTTGGTATAGTTATAATAACCCCAGCTAAAGTGTTTTGTTTTGTTTTTTTTACTGTTAAATGCACAATTAACTAAAAGTCAGTTTAAAGTCATTTTTTACCCTATTTGCCCCCAATCTATGGGGTTGATTTCTGTTACTTTATTTCTTTGTGTGTGCCTGTGTGTTTTATTTTATTTATTTGCACCCTCAGAAACATTTTTTTAAATAATATGATGCTAACACGGATTATGATAACAGGCGGGACAGAAAACAAACACAACCTGAACACCAGACAAAGTTGCTGCACTGAAAATGTGAGGAAGAAAGGCAAAAATAAATTTAAGTCATGAGCAAGTACTTTAATATAAAGAAACAAAAAGAAAAACAATTATTTTAAAAACAATAAATTAATGAACAACACAATAAACCCCCTTAAAGTTATCATCATGACAGTCGTTCTAATTTAACTCCATATGACAATTTCAATCCTAATCACAACTTTTTGGATTTCTTCAAGAATCTAAAATAAATCTCTGTTGATGTGAACGCTGCCTGGATGCACACTGCAGTTGTAAACAACAAATAAACTAAAAAAACTAATTATGATTAACACAAACAGACAAAAGATTTGCACCTGAGCCCAAACCGAACCGAACCGTTAATCCTCCCCTCCTCCTAGAACTTTCCCTTTCCTTGAGCAGACGGCATAAAATAAATAAACAGGTGATTAGACTGGCAGGATGTCAGGATACTACTCATGACCCCACTTGACCCCTCATGACCCCTGTCACATGTGATCATGTGACCACAGCAGCAAGAATCACAGCACCCTGTGGGCCTGACAACATCCAGGCCAGGCTATCTCTTTTACTAACATGACTTAAAGAGGAGCAGATCTGACACTGATATAAGGATGAGGATGTCGGTAAAATTACTTTTTTAATTATAAGTCTGTTTGGCTTTACATGACAAGGCTTTAATCTTCTAACAAATGCGCAAGTGTGGCGATAAGAGAACATTTTTAGTAAAGCTTTTGAAGCTTTTTATTGAGCACTGGAAACCTTATGTCTCTCCTGTGCTGCGAGCGAAGCCAAAGATGTCTCAATAGCCATTCACCCTCCGATCTGATCACATCCTGTTAACATTCTGCCGTCGCTCATTACCGTTCGTGTTGCTCGGCTGACAAACAAACACAGACGCACAAACAGATTCAGTTACATATGACCAAGAAGCCAAAGCAGACCGATCCCCGGGCTGTAATTGTGTGTTTAAACACTGTCAGCAGCATTTTTATGCTGGTCATTCTGAGTTGGAGAAACAGGAAACAGAAACTTCTTTCCATACTTTGCTATACTGTATACGGTTTCATGATCACTACAGGCAGGTGAAAAATAAGAAGGAAAAGTAAAGTCGCATCAGGTCGAGGTTAACTGAAATCACTGGTTTAGGGGTTTGATTCATCTGTAAGTTACACCTCCTGGAAAACTTCACTGTCTTCAGCTCCATTTCGGTTCAAACAGAAGTCACACCGTTTACTTTGCTTTAGAAAAATTACAATTTTCTTAAGCCGAAAAAAGCACTCAGTTCACTTTCTTTCTTAAAATCTGAAATTAGAAAGATTCCATGTGCAAACTTTGTATTACTTTCAATATTTTAAGTCTGAAATTAAACCATTAGACTTTTCTCAAAAGAAAAAAAATCATAAAACGTGTTCTCGCTGGCCATGAAACTAATCAGCTATTAATCCATTAATGGGGTAAAACTGTTGAACGTATTAAAAATAAATATTAATGAAAAAGAAAAGAAAAGGATATGTAAAAGTAAAATAGTACAACGTAAAGTAGCCAAAGTAAAATACATAAAAGGCAAAATAAGCATGCAAAAATAATGAAAGTGGCTTCTGGTTTCTTAAAGGGATGCATATCGCCCATCGTCCCGCGTGCCAAGATTTTAAACAAATACCTTGTGTGATCTGTTAGCATTTAATTAAGTCAGAGGGAAGACTCTCAGCTACTACCACGCCAACTTTTAGCTCAATATCTATAAAACTGACTGAGTTATGGCCATTTTTGTGTTACTAAGGCTGATTAGCTGTGGAGGCCATCTTGATTCAAGTTCCTGCAGCACAAAAGCAAGGTTCTGCTGGTCATGTGAGGAAATGGAGAGCTCTGACAAATGCCTATCACATTTTGTTGCCAACACTTCCCTCCTTGGCTTCAGCCGTTAGAAATGTGCTGAGTCGATTGTGGAGTCGTGGTGTTGAGAGTAAATACAAGGTAACCAGTACAGCTCCCTGTGGACCTCCATCCCGCTGCAGCGAAGAATGGCAAAACTCCCCTCATGTTTGAGATCTTAAACGAGTGGAAAGAAAATAACAAAAACAGAATCCCTCATTTGCTTAATGGAAGAAACTCTAAATACTGATCTTAACTGAAAAAAAGCAACACATGTTTTTATTTTATTTATTTGCTTTCTTTTGACGTTTAATATGATTGCACAAAATAAAACTCAATGAGTAAATCTTACTGTTTCAAGCCAACACTTAGACCTCTTCTCTTAACTCAAAGTTTTTGAAATTTGCTTAGTTTTAGCCTTGTTTCTCACACCTCCCCACTAAAAGCTTAAATCTTTCCTAACCTATAAGTGCATTTGTTATTCCACCAATTCAAGCAGCCGAAAGCCCTGCTTTCCCCTACAGATCCCGACTGATGTAATTTAGGCCCAAAGTTGCCGTTTGATGAGCGGACTTCAGTCCACCAGTCGCTCTGCGATAAGAAGATAAGAATCTGTGGTGGAGAAATTACACACAGATAACAACAGATGGGAGCAACTCTGGAGGTCAGCACCTGCACATGCTTGATCTTTCTTGGGGTTTTTTTTTTTTTTGCTTCAGATATCTGTTTCTCTTTCTTTCTCTTCCATTTGGGTTTTCCTCCCTCCTTGTTTAAATGCAGGTTGCTTTTGTGTGACGGAAACACGTCAGACCACTCAGTGAGTGAGTGTGTGTGTGTGTGTGTAGATTGTTATCTGTAGGGTTGGTAATATTTAAGATACAGATCTATATGCATAGCTGGCGACTGTATGAAAAGTTGAAAAGGAAAGAGGTCTGTTTGTATGAGTGGCTGCACATGTTCTGTTCTTTAAGAGGGGAAACTTGGCTAAGAGCACAATCTTATTATCTCTGACCTGGAGAAGCAGCAGCGGGGGGGAGGCGCAGCAGCACCTCTGAAAGCTGCATGTTCGTACAACCACACACTGTTTTGGCAAATATGTTGCGCTTTGCTCACCGACAAAACTGTTCAGGCAGGTTTTATTTTTAGGGCAACGGTTTAAACTGCTTTAAAATCTGGTCACATAATGTTAGTGTGAAGCAAGTTTTAACTAGAAAATTTACATTTTCTGTGAACATGCAGTGTGAAGCTGAAAGGGTTTTCTGACATTTACTGACGAAGCTGAAGCTGAGTTGTTAAAGCTACAAGTAGCAAAACTCTAACTAAAGAAAACAAAACACTAACTAAAAGCTAAAAAAAAGCAAAACAGCTCATTTTCAAAAGTAGCTAAAATGCCAACTAAAAGTAGAAAAACACTTAATTAAGCTAAATGTAGCAAAAGGCCAGCTAAAGGCTAAAAGTGACAATATGCTAGCAAAAGCGTAGCTGAAACCTAAAAGTACCTAAGGCTAGTTAAAAGTAGTAAAAGCCTAGCCAGAAGCTAAATGTAGACAAAAGTTGCTAAATGCTATAAGACACAGAACACTGGCTAAAAGCTAAAAGGAGCAAAACACTAACTAAATGCTAAAAGAAGCTAAATGCTAGCTAAAACTAAAAGTTGCAAAACACCAGCTAAAATCTATTGTAGCAAATCTTAGCTAAAAGTAACAACAGATTTGCTAAATGTAGCAAAAGCTAGCTAGAAGCCAAAAGCAGCAAAATGTTTGTTAAATGCTAAATGAAGGCTAGCTAGAAACTAAAAGCAGCTAATAAAAAGCTTAAAGTTAAAAGGAGCACAACACTAGCTAAAAGCCTAAAGTAGCTAAAAGTAAGCAAATGGTAGCTCAAAGCTAAAAGTAATAGTAGGGTAGCTAAAACCTAAAAGTAGCAAAAAGGTAGCTAAAAGCTAAAAGCAAAATAAGAAGACTAAAAACATAGCAACTATGCCGAAGCAGATTTCAAAGAGAACAATGTTTTTTAAGGAGTATGTTGTGACGGGTGTAAATGAAACAAGGAGAAACATCTTGAATTTTATTACAAACCTGCTACCATGCCAGGCACCATTACAGGACTGCTTAGTCTTCTTCATTTTCTTCCTTGTCAACACAGTCTCAGCAGTGCCACCTAGTGACAAAAAGTAACAACAGCAACATAAATGCATTCACTGCAATAACCTCAGAGCGAAACAGAGTAGAAGAGACCTCAGTGGTTTTCCATGGAGAAAATATTTGTAAATAAAAATAAATATTTTGAAAAGTATAAATGTAAAAAAAAAAAAAAAAGTCACGGCACCCATCTCCTGAATGAGCTGAATGTTCTATACATACATATAAATTAATACAAAGTATATAAATGATTAGATTGCATAAATATCACAGACAATTTAAAAAACAGGAAAAATAATATTCACACTATAATGTTTTAGGTCAGCTCTGATTGTGCAAACGTCTGGAGGCAGACTAAACTAATACAAATCCTGATCATTAATAATTAATGTTGCAAAAACTGTAGTAAATCTGCTAAATCTGCACAAAACCCTGTATTTTCAGTTAGCCTTTCTACAGCGAGTGTTGGACTTCAACATATTTCCTTCCAAAATGGGAGCACTTTTTTATTGTTTGATGATGACAGCTTTCTGTATTTCTGTTTCCATTAACGTCCTCTCGAGACACGAGTCAGACAAAGGTGATATGTGATGACAGCTGTGGGGTTGTTTGGAAATGCAGCCAGAACTCTGGGTCAGATCTGATAATTCACACTCACACAGACCTGAAGAGGCAGATTAGCTCAGTTTGATCACTGGACTTGTAAAAAAGGCATAGCACGAAAGTAAATACGGGTTCATAATTTTACACTGATGGAAGTACTCTAACAGCTTTACATCTTGAAAAACTACATTACTCTTCTCAAAAAGTTTTCTGTTGTTCTCAAAAACAATCCCTTCGGGCTCATAAAGGAGAGATATGAAAATGAAGTTTTTTTCTGTCACTGATATGTTCAAGTGTCTGAAGTCACTGCCGGCTCAGAATCTTGCAAAGAAAAAAACACTTTTCTTCTCAAGCGTTTAGTAAAAAATAAAAAACTATCACAGCCAACTTAAACGATGAAGCATTCCCTGTACCAGAAGTGAGACGTTCAAACTATTTTAGCTATTACTTTTTGCATTACATTTAAAATAATAGTTAATATCTTACCTGTTGCAGATAGCTCTTTGAACGGCCTCCGTTTGGAGAAATAGAGTTTAATTCTGACAAGATTGACACGCTAACGGCTACATAAAGAGCTGGATCATTTTGGGAAGGTTTTATTTTCGGAAACCTTTTCAATCACATTAAGTTTGCATTGCGTTGATGCATTTAATGAACTCCTTGTGTCTCACTGTGTTTGTATCTGTGGTGTTTTGTTATCAGATTGTGTCTAAAAGAAAAGTTATTATCGACGAGCCATGACAGCGCTGCAGACAAAAGGAAATGTTAGTCTTTGAGAATGAAATAGTTTTTATAACTGTTTGCTGGGTGCTAGTCTGAGCTCAGATTGTTGTGTTTTCTCTTGCGAACTAAATACTGCAGGGATTAGGGCAATTTGTGCATGTGTAGGCATCGTCCAAAACGAAGAGAGGGAGTGAGATGCTTCCTAAAATCTACAGACAAAGTAGGAGAACTTTAGTACTGTAATCTTGTTAGTAAATCTTTTAAAGTCACTAATTATCCAGTATCAAGGTATCAGCTCTTCAATGATGGTAGAGCTTTTATTTCACAAAGTTTAAGGCAAGCTTGTGTTTGATCAAAATGCCACAACAGCTACCATGACCCTGAGGTGATTTAATATTTTACCCGATAGCTGCATACATACTTTCCATGCAGCATGAAGGTTGCTCCTGTCATGTTTGGGCCTCTGGTTCCATGTTAAACCTGCCATGTGTCGTCTCTTGTGCAGACCATATCTGATAGGCACAGTGGATGGCAACAGATGCCCGACAGCAGAGTTTTGCCACCATGCATCACTTGCAAAATCTCTCATTGTTGCTTGCCATGTGTTTCTGTATGGAAAGCCAAATAAAACTGGGGATTTTCTTTTAATTGACTCAGTGAAAACAAGCTTTTATCGCTTCAACTATTTCTCTTTTTCAAAGTGTAAATGACTAAAGCCAGAGCTGTAAACCAGACAAGATGCTTAAGACAACAGTGAAATCTCTCTGTGATCCATCGCTAATGTGATCATTGGATGTTTGTTTTGAGGGAAGGAGCTCAGAATCCAATGTTGCTCAGCTTTCCTTCATTTGGTCCCATTAACTGCTGGCAAGACTCTTGTTTTTCCGTTGTTGAAAGAAGCCCTTTCATATTCATGCACCATGTTCTGAAGCCTGCACTCTGTGTGTGTGTGTGTATCGGGGTGGGGGTGTGTGTGTCTGTGTGTTTCATCACAAAAAAAAAGCATGTTTCAGGACAAAATTGCTGGCTAAATATTCAACCAAAACAATCAAGGGAGCATAAAAACACGAACAACTATAGCTTTAATGTCATAACTCATACCAGGAAAAGAATTGTGATGATGAAACAAAATGAGAAAGATACACTGCATTTAACACACTTGGTGACTTAGACTAGTGGTTCCCAAAGTTTGGGTCAGGACACCAAAGTGGGTCATGAAACACCAAGTGTGTGGTCTTGAGAAGGTCAATGGGAATCAAATTAATGTAAAAAAAAAAAAAAAATAGCTGTCAAAAGCATATTTAGCCCTAATCGGTATAAGGAAATAAAAACATTGGTCATAAATGGATGAAAAATAATAATAATGTTACGTAGGCACTTTGTTAAATGGTGTATTTGTGATTTTTGTATACTTCAACCAGCAATCGTTGGGGGTCTCAAGTCTCTTCCACTTCTGTTTTGTGGGTCGAAAGCTGAAAAGTTGGGGAACCACTGATTTAGACTATTGTAAATCAACTAGGAGAAGCCTTATACACACAAAGCATTGTTCAAATGTGAAGTATTTGTCACGATAAAGACAAAAACTAAACCAGCAGGACATTGCTGAGGGCAGAAAACTTTAAACTGAGTTAATTGCATCAAATAAAAGCAGAAAAGTGTCTAAATTAGACCTACTTTCCAATGGATTACATATTCTGTCACTTCTTTTGGCAACGCAATGTCTTGTGCATTACCTAAGCTTGATTAAAATAAGTGTTTTCTTGTATTTAAAGGGTTTGTCCCACTATATTACTGTGTCAGTTCTGACAACAGGAAAAGGAAAGAGTATTTCTTTTAGAACCGACTGAGTGATTTGATGTATTTCACTGCTTCTTGCTCGAAGTAAGTTGTTGATCAATATGCCCAATATGCGATGAATATGCACAAGGCGTCCGCCACCGCGGCCCGGTAATTGCCAGTCGTCAGGGGTGGCAGGCATGGTAATTTGCATCTTGGGGATCCTGCAATCAGCGTTCTATTCATTACCGCGCCAGCCGCTTCATCTGCTGGCCACTCAAAGCTGCCAATCTCCCCTCAGCAGCCAAAGCATTTGAAAAAAAAAGGAAAAAATAGAATGGAAAAGTTTCAATTATAAGCCAAGGCTGCGTGTAGTGGTGTAACAAGTCTTAAACCCTATATTTAGGCTGTTTTATGCAGGTGATTGACTGTTATTCCATTGTGGGAGAGAACTGAAGGAAGAGCTCAATGAAATGACCATAATCTCTTGTATTTTATATCACCTTTATCTCTGGGTGGCTGTCTGCATTCACATCAGGAAAGGACAGCAGCTACGACTTCTTTGCCTGTCTGAAGTGGGCCTTCCATCAAAATACAGGGGATGGGGGGAGGCTGCATGAAAGACAGCTTATAATAAGTGAACACCTAGACTTAAAGCCATTGTCTCATGACGATACGTGCAGTGGGCAGGCTATAGGCTAACACGAACCATTCAGAAATATCTATCATTTTCTAGACGACAAAAAAGTAGTGGTTTCAATATGCCTGCATCTGACATGTTAGGAAGGAGCCTGCTGATATAAAAACATCCCTCACAGAGATGAATGCTCATAAATAAATCTGACAGCTGGTATGTGGATTCTATTCTCACCTTTTTACCATGTATCCTGTCCCTGCTTTGTACTTTCTATCTTACTTTTTTTGTTTCTTCTGACTTTTCAGAAGAGGATGCACAACTGTTGCCGCTTTGTCCTGATGACTTGTGCGTCTGCAGGGGAGAGAGGTGTCAGTGTGTGTGTTCGTTTGTGTTTAAGTATGTGTGTTTCTTATGGCATTGCAGCAGGATGGGAGTTCCTCCCAGCAGAGGGTTTTCATGACAAGTATGTATGTGTTTGTGTGTGTGTGTGTTTATGGTAGCACTGTGAATCTTCCATTGTTTTACAGTGACACAGTTGCTGTTTCCTGCGTCATAAATCTAAATGGATACCAACATCACACAGACACACACAGCTAGAATTTATGAGCAAAACCACATCGCTCATAAAATCTAAGCCCATAAACGAACAAATGTGAAAATACAGAAAAATGCACATGCTCACAGTAACTAATAATATGCTTACAAATACGCACGCACACACTTCTTTGTACACACCTTTGCCCTACTATTGTCTTGCAGAGGAAGCATGTGAGTTTAGGAGGTAAAAACTCGTCCACAGCTGGAGAAAAACATGTGGCAAACACCAGGATGGAACGATAAGGCCAAGTGGGGGAAGAAGAAAGAAGAGGAGGAAGGAAAGATGTTGTTGCTGCAAAAAGAGATCACAAAATGAAATGCTGAGCTGAAACTCTTATCCAAAACTTACCAATAATCTAATTTGTTGGTTCTTATACAGCTTTCGACACACAAAATAAAAGCATAAACTTTTAGCAAAATAAGGTATTTAACCACAAGCCTCTTCAGCTATTATATTATCTTTCTCACTTAATTATCATTGTTGTTTCCTCTTTATTTAGTAATGGCAAAACGTAGTATTGGCAATAATTTTAAAGTGAATTTGGTTTCTGTGGAGCTTCCCAAGATCCCCATCACTTGCTGTATCATGACCAAATGTGGAGACCCGACCCCCCACCTTCGGAAACCAGCAATGACAACCATCCTGTCACTGCTTCACTTTTCTTACATTCAGATTTATGTCGTTTTTACATGATGATGAGAAAAATCAGAAATGAACTGACAAAGTTACAGTTCAAGTTATCAAGACAAACCGGAGACCAAGAACAACTTCAGGCCTCCTAAACGGCGACGGAAAAGATCTCTGCCTAAATTATATTTCACCTCTGATTTTGAAACATGCATCAATCAAAAGTCATTTTTGTGGCACAAAATTCCCAAATGGGTCTCATGTGTTTGTTTGGACATTAAAGAAGAAAACCCTTGAATGTCAGTCTATATTTAACCAGCTCAGAAATGTTTCTTTCCCAGACATAACGCACATGAAGTGAGTACGATTCTGATGACATTATAATAGCTTCTGCTCACCGGGCTGAAAGAGTTGCGCTGGCATAGAGCCACTTAACTGATTAAAGCCACCACATCAATCTTTGTGTGCATAAACATCTGAGTGATTGATATATTATTTATGCTGCCATAAAGAGGTAAGAGTTACCATACTCAATATGAGCAGCCTGAAACAAAGGAAACAGTGGTCTAATTAAAAGAATGTCATATTTTCGTAGAACGTGTTAATGCATTATGAGGGGGGTAAACAAGACCCTTAATCTCATGAAGTGTTATTTATGTTGTAATCACCACAGCTGAGTACAAAGTTTTGCTGTTCAAGAAATGAATCACTGCTCCTTCTTTATATTCTGTAACTGTTTTTTCTACATTTTCTAATGGAAAGTTTTGATGCATTAAAGAGGAGCAACAAGAAACAACATTTTTATTCCTTTATTGTCCATAAAAGGGTTTAGGGTTGCAATCCCCATGAAACACCACATTGTTTCTAGAAATGTCTATCCACGCTGGAAACGCAGAAAACAACCCAAAATGATGCAGTATCTATGCCAGGCCTGTAGGTGGTGATGTAATGCTGCCATAAAAATACACCAAAAACAGGTAACAAGGAGTGGAGCTTGTTTGCACGCTGGGTGGAAAATGAAAACACAAAAAGAAGAAGAGGAAACCCTCGAGTTGTAGGTCAACAAAATAATTTTCCAAATGTTGTGTTTTGGCTGTCAACACTAAAACACAATGTTGACGTTTCAAGATTTTTTCACACTGGAACAACTTTTCAAAAAATACTTTTTTTGGGCCCTAAAACACTGTTTTCTTCTGTACACAAGGCTGAAAGAATAAAAAAATGCAATTTCCCATGTGGACATCCCCTTCGTGTTACATTTTGGGAATAAAGTTAAGGCCACAATTTAGGAAATGAAATATCTAGTTTGAAATAGTTACAGGAAAGACAGCGCCCTTGTACTAGCCAATTTTTTCTATTTGTGAAAAGACGAAAAGCAGCATATTATGGATCTAATATTAAAGAGAATCAAGTCTTTGACAATTTTTAAATCAACAGTAGGGTTGGTTCAGTAAGACCACCTGTTTTCTATGGGTTGCGACTATAAGCTTAACTGGTTAAAAACTAATTGTCATTTGCTTTCATCTCCCTTATTTTAAGATTTGATAAGTATTGTTCTCAGGCTTTCTTTAAACCATAGAACCTGTCCAGTATTTATATGATATGAGTCCTTTGAGCCATGTTTAATTTAGGTACTGTAACATATTTGTGGGCTTGTCCGGGATCTGAACCCTGCCTCTTATAATCACACACCTAGACCACAACAGGGAATCCCTGTCTAATCATTTATTGCTCATGTTTACCTCATTTACTATCAGCAAATACATCTGACCAAGTAAGCACCTGCTGCTTTTGTGACCTCCCATTGTAGAATCACCAGAACACCATGTCCTTTTATGCAAACCTGAACAAATGTCAACTCAGGCAAGTTTGCAACAGATTCATAATTTCTAACTCAAGTTATTTTGTATAGTATATAAGTTGTACTAAAACTTGTTTAATTACTGTAAATGTCAGTTGTTGCTTCACAGAAATCGAGAAATTACGTGTTTTTATAACTTGGACTTTTCTTATTTTTCACCTAGATCTTGTTCGACACTTGTAAACACTACAAAGACATAAAACACCTTTTAGAGGTTTTATTGTTGTAGATGTTTCCTTACCTCTATATTGTACTGCTGAAACCCCAAACTAAAAGTAAGCAATTTCCTTTTCTTGCATTCACTAAAACAACATAACTGATCTGATGTGTCTCTGTCAAATGATCATGTAGCACCTCTCCCATTTCTGCTTCGTTGCATAGCTTTGCAATTGCGACTGGACTCACAGAAACTCACACACAGAAACTCCCTTCCTCCAAATGACTGGAATAACACTATTACTCCTGCCATCATCGTGTCAAAACCTTTTTCAGAGTCAGTCTGTCTCACACAGCATGGATGACCAGACCCACAGCTGTCAAAATTCAGAAAATAAAAGAAAAATAATAAAGTTGGACGTGAAAAGACTCTTCAAGACACACAGGGGGGGGGGGGGGGG
>JAOXNZ010000038.1:17766419-17779750 GCA_028566095.1 Kryptolebias brasiliensis
AACAAACATGTCACTGGTAGTTTGGTATGGTTGTGTGCACCACACTGAACATGAGCAGAAAAAGCAAAGCTGAGAGCTGCCTGAGGAGCTCAGAAAGAAGATTCTAGATATCAATTATGAACATATTATTAAAAAGTATAAGGTTCATGGGACTGCAGCCAACCTCCCAGGATGTGGACGCAAGAGGAAATGCAAGCCAAGGTTTATCATAAGGTTAGAGTGGATGGTAGAATAAGAGCCAAGGAGACCATCCAAAATCATTCAAGGTGAACTCCAAGGAAAAGGCACATCACTTCCTGATCCCATCATCTGTCACATTTTGAATCATAATGGACTCCATGGAAGAAGACCCAGGAGGGCTCCAAAAAGCCAAACCGGAACTCACCAAAATATGTGTTGACAAGCTTCAAAGTTTCTGATTAAATATCCTTTAGACTGAAGCTTTTTGACTCAGGTCACATCAGTTGTGCTTTTTTTTTTTTTTTTTAAGTGTACAATGTGACCAACAAATTTATCCACGTCTGTATGTAACAGTGCTTTGATACACCATCAAGAACTGGGCTTTACAAAGCCAAGACGTCAGGGTAGATGTCAAAACTGAAGCACAAGGATGTGATGTTGGTAGTTTAGGGTGTGAACCTGTTGCATGGGACAGAAAACAAACACAAACAGCGCTTTTTTAAATTGGATTTAGCTTTCTTAGCTAAGAAGATTTATTAAAATAAAGGAAACAAAACCTCCACAAAGAGGATAAATGACATTGTGTGGTTGATTTTGTGTGTGTGACACCAACCTGAGATGGCTGGTTGTTAAAGATCCTGCCTCTGCTGATCCACTGCAGGACGGTTCCAGGCTTGAAGGCATCGTCTTGTCATTACGGAAACCTTCAAACTTCTGTAAACAATTAACAGCAAGGAAAGAAAAATACTAAAGACAGTTACAAAATATACACAATAAAACCAGGCAGTCAGTGAAATGTGTCTTCCTCACACGTTTGAACAAACAAAAAATGGAACAAAATCCAGAAAACAATCCAGAAATATGAGCATCTTTAAACTGTTGTATTGATCCTGTTTGTGTCAGACAGACAGTCACCAGGCAGGACTGAGAGCCCAGCACAATCACAATCACACCCTACAGGATGAGGGGGGATAAAGTGGGACCGGCTGATGTGCAACAATCAACATCTGCACTCATTCCTCTCAAAACCACCTTCCAAACATCTCCACCAGCCAACACAGAACGCTCATGACCTGTGGAGAAGAGTAAAAAAAAAAAAAAATGCATTGGTCACCTGGCAGGAATGATCATCTTTAGTGCTTTTGGCAGTTTTTATTAAAAATATAACATTCAGAAATCTTCGTACAAAGCTGCAGTTGGTGGAACAGGTACAGAACCAAATTAAGTTGCACACACATGCAGTCCAATGACATAAATAACACGTGTAGCCAAGAATAAATGGAAAACAATGTCCTTTTCCACCAGCAACGACCCTTCCCTTCCACCTATTCCTGAAGGCATGTAGCTAGAATGCACAGAGCTCTGCATAGAGACGGTAAAGAAACTGTAAACAACCCAGGACTTGTCTGACGGGAGGGGTCAAAACCAAATGTTTCAGGGTGTTTGGATTAACCTCTGGGTCATCAGGATCTTTTAACAACTGCTGAATTGCACAGGAGAGGAGTCAGCATTAAAAGTTGATAATGTACAAAAATAATGACACTCGCTGGTGTCCAATAACAGAGTTAAAAACTTCAGCCAGGCATAAAGATAATGTCAGAACGAGGGGGAGGCATGCTCAGATTTTAAATGCGTGAAAACATTACTACAACCTATTCTGCACTAATAATAAATTTAATTTAAAAAAGTATATTTTAATGATAAATCACAAATTGTTTAATATATCATTTCAATGAATAAATTCATCATGCAGCTTCAGTAAAAAGAGACTAAGCAGTAAAGCCAGCTGAGGCTGACAATCTTCCTTTTAATAAAAAAAAAGCAAATATTCACACAAATCTGACATGCAAGATGCATGAGTTTGAAGTCGTAACAATACTGCAAATACAAAATAAAATTCTAACGCAGTCTGTTAGAGATTATTCTTTCAGAGATTATGGAGTAAAAACTAAACCACAGGCCCGTCCACTTGAACCATCTCCAACATAAGGAGCGTTTGGATGGCACTTAAAAAAAAAAAAAAGAGGATTTTGGCTTTTCTGTGGTTTCACATTTGACCAAACACTATCATTGGGGTAGTTGTGGGTCATCTGGAACTAAACCCACACTATGATCTGAGCAGAAACCTCCTCTGTGAAATCCCTCATGGGTGAAAGCACTTTTAAAAGAGCTTTTCACACACACACAACACACGAGTTAGGATTGTTTACAACAATGCATTAGCTGCAGTAACAGCTTTTAGTTCTTTTTAACTTTCTTCTGCAGTCAGGTTTCTGGATTATAGACACAAAGAGTTGGACCAATGAGCTGTTTGTACTGGTTGGAGATGCTGCCACAGGTCAAGACAGTGAAGAGAAAGAATGGCGGAGCTTCAGTGATAAAAATGAAGCCAGGTAGTGTCATATGGGAGTCTTATTTATACCACACAACAACTAAAATTCAATTAATGCAACAAGCACATAGGGAATGCTCACAAACATTGCAAGATTAGTAGCTCTAACTCGTTTCTCAATTGGACTCAAACAAGACATTCTGCAATAAATGAAACTAGCATTTCTTGAAGGAATCACCCATCACCTTGCACGCCAACGTTTTAAACAAAGATCTTGTGTGATCTGTTAGCGTTCAACACATGTGTAGAGGATGACTCTCAGCTGCTAACACACCCAATTCTAGCACAATATCTGTAAAATCAACCGAGTTACAGTCATTTGTGTGCTTGCTAAGTTCACTGAGCTGTGGTGGTCATCTTAAATCAGATTGACTCCAAAGGTTAATCAGCTGTAGAAGCACACTCAGTGGCTACTTTCTAATAGTTTCATTAAAATCCATCCAGGGCTTCCTGAGATATGTTGCTAAGAGACAGACAAACACATTCACACACACACAGGCAGTTGCATTATGGCCCATCTTTCATGGCAGCGGGCGATAATTAATCTGCCCGACATATGAACATCTAAACCTGTATGTCTGTGACAGCATCACTACAACTAGTTGCTGGATTTGTGAATCGAGCTTTGTTCCAATGATTCCAACGATGTGAGCAGATTTATCTAACAGCGTGTTGTCTAAGAGGCAGCACCATTGACCTTCACCTCCCTCTCCAGTGCTTTTGTGCGTCTGTGTGTTTCTAGGGCGTGATTCGTCTCTATGCAGGATATCCCTTCACCCTTCGTCAGTAGGCTGTCTATTGTTAAGAGACAGGCACGGGTTGTGTAGGGATCTCTGGAAACCAGAAACTGCAGCGGTAATATCAAAAGGTAAACGGATAAAAACATTTAATTATAGTGATTACAGTTATTTACCACAACCCAAATAAAAACTCCTTAGTATCTCTGTTACAACAAACAGTATAATGGATCTAATGTCAGATTTACAGCACCAGCAAAAGGTTTGGACAGGCCAATCCATTCAGTTTGCATGAGTGAGTTAGTTTAACTTTTGACTGCGACCACAGTCACCTGAGTGATCTCACGTGCGTAGCTTTTTAAGTTTGGGCTGCTCGGGTGGAGTTCGACACTTACCCTCACCTGAGCGTGAGCCCAGCGCACCACCAGCTTCTTGGACAAGGCCAGCTTCCCGTTTAAACACTGGATCGCCCTCTCTGCCTCCTGCGGAGCGCCACGCAAACACAGGAGCGCCAGGAGGAGGCAAGGAGAGAAAGAAAGAGGGACAAATTCTTTAAATATCACTTGGTGATTGCATTCGAGTCATTAAATCATTAGTCCTCACAATTCAGAGATGGAAGAAATGATAATAGCTGATAATGTGAGAATCTGATCATGGTAACTCTGTGGGGAAAAATAGTTTTGTCTAATCAAATGTGTAAAGTGGCTTTTATGCCAAATTACATTAATGAATTTCTTCATCTAGCTGTGCTCTGATGTAAGTGTGTGTGAGTGTGAAAGATAAACACTCACTTCCTTTGTATAATCCTGTTGGGAGGGCTTCATATCCCACAGATAGACACTAGCTGTGAAACTAGATGCTTATCATGATCCCCAGGCACACTCCAAAACAAATACTGCCTAACGAACCTGAGAAGCTGAGCCCACTCCTATAAAGTCTCATTTTAAAAATACAGTCCGTGACAGCCATAGACACACAAGGTCCTGACTGCTCCTGAACGTCTCATAATGATCACTGAACCACATGTCAACTTCAAACACTAAGAACGGAGCTCCCTTAATAAAATATACACATGCTGACTGTTTGAGTGCATCAGAAAGGCCGACTTTTCTCCTTTTATGTTCTGAATGTTAACTCAATATTAATAGCGTCACCGGTTGTGATGACGGATTTAAAGAGAATATACACAAAAATCTTGTTTTCAAGCATTTTATGAATAAAAAATAAATAATAAAAAAAACAGATGAGGACGATCAGATAAATACTATGCATTAATTTTTTTGTCTAGTTACCTCTCTGGTGCTGAAGTTAACAAAGCAGTATCCCCGTGGCTGTCCCTCCAAAGGTCCAGACTTATGAAACAGGAAGTCAAACTGTTTAACTTGGCCAAACTTTTCCAACAACTTCACCAGGTGATACCTGTCAAGAGAAGAATGGTGGAAAAGAAACCACAAAAAAATGTGTTATTGCTGAAAGTTATCACTTATGGCACATTTTTCCAATATCTGTTTCAGACTAAAGTCTATCGTGTTTTTTCCAAAGAGGACTACAAACAGGCCTTTTTGTTGTTGCAACCTTATAAAACTGTCATGAATCAGATGAACAGCTTTTCTGCCACCATTCAGTGTGAATTTGTCAAGTCGGGCGAATGAGAATGACAGCGTTCTCTCCTTGACACCTTTTTAGCAGCAGGCCCGCTAGTGTGGTCGACTACTGACAGTAAATCTCTTATTGAGACAATGCTGAGGATACAGTAGCAGGACAATGAGTGAATAAAACAGAGGAAGCCTCAAATCTCCCCTGAGCACTCAGTTCGGCACAAACAACCTCCACTGACTGACTGCAGAAGTCTTGTTGGGACTATGTATGACGACAGACACGCGGTCACTAAGCAGCTGTGCAGCGTGCGTGTAAATGACCACTCGGAGTCATGGAAAGACATTATTTCTTTGACAGTAAAGAAAAGAACCACAAGTTCAGGGTCACTGGATGTGTTTCTGTAAACAGCCAGGGGTCGGCTGAGTGTGTGAAACAAGGAAACAACCAAAACATATTTAAGGTACTTGTTATATTGAGTTTTCAAATAATAATAATAATAATAATAATAATAGTATCAAAATCATCTAATTTAATGCAAAAGATACAAAACACAAAAAAAACAGCCAATGTAATATTGGAGGCCAAAACAAAAAAAATAAAACTGTCAAAAATTACGTTTCACTTACTTCATTTGTATTTGCTGTTTCAGGTTTTAGATAAGACTAATGTTCTTCTACAACACAAACTTTTCTTTCAAAAACTATGAGAAGAAAACAGGATTTTCATGATAGTTATAAATAAAAAATAATGTTACATTTGTGTGCGACTTGGGCTGATTGTAGATGACCCGATAGCCAATATTTACTCCCAACAACTTCAAGAATTAAGCATAAAAACCCCCAGAATCATAAATACAAAATGAATAATCACATAAAGATGCTGACGTTGTTTGTGCCAGAAAGAGAAGACCAAATGGTTGCATTTCAGTTGGTAAAGATGCCCAAAGGAAATAATGGACCCCAAGAGAAAAATAAATACATAAACTCACACATCCTACTACAGCTTCAAGCTAATCAGGACAAAGTTGTATCATTAGAGAGAAGATTCAATGCCACAGTAGCCAGAAAAGAGCAACTACAACTAAAACATTTAAATATTTTACTGTGTCAGTAAATATTACACATTTTCTATCCATCATGGACTGTTTTAAGACCATGCGTTGGTGCATAAAGAATAATACACCTGAACAAACCAAATAACTATAGATAGATGCAGATGCTCAGATAATCTTGCATCTAAAATGCCTTGCTAACCAGTCAAAAATCTTGAAAATACACAGAAAACCCAAAAACCTCCCTTTGTCTTTTTGTTTTGTTACCTTGCGTAACTGTGCAGGCCTCAGAGTGACCCCAGGTATTTGTCTTATTGTTCGGGAGGGAATAAAAGCTGCAGTCTTTTGTTGTTTACATGCCTGTTATTTTTAAAGCCTTAAGTGGTTTGTGTATGTGACCACAAAAATGACTGTGTGACATGATGGCGCAAGCATGCATTCATGCCTGTGTGAGTGGGACTCTACGCTGGATGCTGAGGCTGAAGTGGGGGTTTGAGCAACAGGTTGTACTAATGTCCCCCCCCTCTACGACACCCTGGGGGGCTGTAGGAGAGCGAGAAGTTCTGCTTTTCCCAGACAACACCCTCAAAGCCTCCCATATGGAGATGGCTCATCGTGCACTAGACCCACTTACAGAGAGAAATGTGGTGAAATTTATACAATCAATTATTTAACCATTGAAATCCGTCCTCTTATGCCCAAACAGATTAATTTTTGTCTTTTTGCACCACTAAAATAAGGAATCAATGACCAGAAAATGAACCCACATTGCTTAAATTTGACAGATTTTGATAGATTTTGCTATACAAAACCCTTAATATCATTTCTACACACCAAATCAGAAACAAATTTTGTATTTGCAGCTATTTGGACTCAAAAAATGCAACTTCACAGTTGGCAAAGCTTTAAATGCCATCTCGGAATTCTTCTATTTATCCACATATTACTACATATGCGTATTTTGGGGACAAATTAGATGGCAGACACTCCAAGAACATTTTTGGATGCTATCAAGCTGAACCACAATGGGCCGCTCCTCCTGGGGGCTGTAAAAACCACCGGAGGAAGAGGGGGAGAGAAGTGGGGAGGAAGGGGAGGAAAAGGGAGGGAAAGGTAAGCAAAGGGAGAGTAAAGTTCAGCGAGGGGATGTTGACAGCAAGGTGAAAGGTGTTGGAAGTAGAAGATAAGCTTGAGGAAAAAAGAAGATGAGAAGGGATAAGAGGGCTACGGGGCAAAGGAGGAGGAAGAAAAAAGGGGGGACCTGAGTCAAGTCTAGAAAAAGAAAACTTCAAAAAGTTTAGTTCCGAAAAGTACAGGTTAGAAAGAAAAAGGGGTTAAGTTCAAACCTTCTGGCAATGCAGCTTTCTACAGTTTCTTCACACGTTCATAAACGCTTCAAACGGCAGCATGAGTCAGTTCATGGTTATCATCCAAGTTAGGTTCATTAATAAAATTCATGACAAATGCCAGGCCCATAAACTGTACATACATGTAACACGAGGTCCAGAGAGGGAACAGAGAAGAAGAAGGTGATGGATTACTACCGAGCAGGCAAAAAGCAGAAAAACATGAATATGTGCTGAAAGCTCCAGTAACACCTGCTTTGCCTCTGCTCTGTAAGGTGCTGCCAGAAAAGGTGGGAAAAAAAGAAATCTGATGAGGCGTTATGTGGGATGGTCGTCTCAGCTATGGGAAATGCATTTCAATAGTGAAAAAAAAGGAGTGCATGACTGATAACTAACACCTTGACATGCATTTTATCAACCTTACTGTACATTTAAAAGAACTGGGAAAAAAAAAGATTGTTGTTTCTGCTGCCTGTACAGAAGGAAGGGGAAAAACAGAAATACATCTTTAAAAAAAAAAATTACTTTGTTAAGGATAGGTTTTAATCCAAATCTGAGGCCATCAATGGAAAATATTAGCCATATGTGAACCTTTTATCTATCTTCCAGAAAGAAAGCCTGTAATAAATCAGAACAATACACAATTTGGATGACAAACAATACATTGGAACAAAGGGAAGTGCTGGTTTCTTGCAACATCGCATCTTAAAACAAAGCAATCAGAGCAAAACTGGATAAGGATTTTACAGTATGAACTATAACTATTTCCTGAATGAATCAACACAACATAAAAACCTGTTTGATAAGTCAACGACGATCTTATTCTAAGAATCATATATTGAATCTGTGCTGACTTTTTTATCTCCTCTGCTGGTTGGGCAACCTTAACATTAGGTTAAAAAATGCGCTTAGCAGAGTAATACATACAAGTAATAAGATCCTAGGAGTTGAACAACGCACACTTACAGAACTTTCGTCCCTTCAGCAATTTCTCTTTTTATTGCAGGACAAGGTAGGAGGAGCTGCATTTGATTGTTGGGGTTGATTGGCTGATTTTTATTTATATGATACTGATGTTAGGAGTTACTGCTGGTTGATGTGGATATACACTGCTTCCTATCATGTTTGGACTTATATTTAATGTTGTTTTGGCACACTGTATTGTCCTTTGATTGTATGTTTGACTGTATGTTTTTTGTTTGTATGTATGTTTTATATACTTGCTGTAACATTAATTGCCCTTTGAGACTTGAATAAATCTGAGCTGAACTGAATCACCTGACAGGTACGACACCACAGAGAAGATTTGAAACTTCTGCAGGTTGTTTAGGTTGTGGAGCCTCTTTGGATCAGGCTTGATAGAGGACATCCAACTGAGGTACAAGTAAGTTTGGATCTGTGGCGTTCTGATGCTGACTGGATGTCTCGGATTCTCAGCTGGGAAGGTTATAAAATTATGAAGATGAGCTTTATTCTGTTGGAAAATTGCCTCAGGGCAGTGCCATTGCCATGCAGGGAGTGTTGTTGGTTTTCAGCTAAGTTTAGGATGGTGGTATGTGCCCAAAAAACACAGCATTTTTACAAGATGACCACTATTATTCACTTTAACTTTGAGTGGTTAGAATCTTGCAACTTGTTGAGTATTCAACTTGCACTTTAGTCAAAGAAAGGCTGAAAAAATACAGCAATTTGAAATTCCTTAAACCAGTGAGACATGTTCAGTGTTCAGGTCTCCCTGAGCACTGAGTTTAGTTTACAGGGACAAACAGAGAGGGTCCTGCATGTTCTGTCCTGGAGCTAATTAATCTTTCCAATCAGCATCGGGGGCCACATGCATTTCTCTTGTTTTTCCCTCCATACTGTGAAGTAGAGGACTATTTAAAAAGAAGCAGAGCAGAGTAAGGGGAAGGAAACGCCTGTCTAGACGCCCACCAGAACTGCGGCCCGTACATTCTCCAGCAGCCCCCACAGGCGCACAAAAACACCCCTCAACCAGAAAAATTACCTTTGCTCCATCACGGTAGAATATTCTTATCAATCACATCATCAGTATCTCACACACTTTTACACACAAGTGCAGAAAGATGCTCGCATGTGATGAAGTGACACAAGCTAATGATGTTCGCAGACTCCCGTATGCGTTGAAGCCTGCACCCTTACAAGCTGCCACCCAAGCTTCAGCTAAACACACACATACAGACACACACACACACAAGCAGCTCCAGGTTGACACAGAGAGAGTAAACAGGGCAGGTGAGTGAGGAATGATGCTTGCTCCTAAGCAGAGCAGGTCTCCTCGCCTCACTGCCTCTCTTTCACACACCCAGGCCTGTCTGCTCTGTCTCAGCCTATGACACACACACACACGGTTAATTAATCATACATGCACACACAATATGTTGCTTCTCTATGGAGGTAGAACCACGCAAGCTAAAAATAAAAAGCCAAAGGTTCACAAGATGAATTTAATTAGAGCAACTTGATTCAGCAACAGCTAAAATCAACATCAAACGTTGCCAAGCGTTCTGCCTGTTTTCAGTACCAATATTTTTTACTATCAAAATAAATGTGTTGAATACACTGCAAAAGCATTTTATTTACCCTCGTTTACATGGCACTTTTTTCATTTATTTTTTATTTTAGTTTGGTTTTTAAAACATGAGAAAAGCTTAGAAAGTGCTCTACAGTCATTGCTCTGATATTTAAATATAAAATCAAGAGGGGTAATGTAGCACAGATGAGATGGTGGATAAATGAAGAGAGCAGAACCTTGTTTAAACGCTGAGAAATCAACAGCATGTCTGAATCTAGAGGTGGATTCACTCACTCTGTGATCTTGGGGTCGATGTTACCTATCCACAAACGATTTCCGTCATGCGCCGTGCTCTCTGAAATGATAGAGGCATTCTCCACAGTTTCTGCAGCAGACGACATGTGTTCTCTGTGGAAAGCAGAAAACAAGCTTGTTTACATACAGAGAGTGGGAGAAAATGAGCTTTTTGCATTTGTGCCAAAGAAGAATTGCGTTTAGATGTAAAGTTGTAACAAGAAGGCTGTGAATCAAAAACATTTCTTTAGTTATAGTTGGAAAATAAAATGCCTTAATTGAATATTCACAATGTTTTGCTTCAGAATCATCCTTGGAATTTGGGCAATAAGTAATAAATAACTCAAACAGGATGCTTCAGTTTTTTATTTGCCTAATTAAAAAGTTAAACGGTTCCAGTTTCCATGGCTAAGTCTGATCAGGTACTCTGTCTGATGAAAGGCAACATTATCATTTTCAGCATTCACTGCATTGTTTTATTCTCAAAAACACAGTTTGTAAAGAACGGCAGACTTGCAGATTCTGTACAGCAAAATAAGAGAACATATAGAAAAGAAACACTGCAACAAAAATATGTACTTGATCACTTAAATTACCACCACAAAAAGCTTTTTGTGATTTATGAAAAAAGATGTGCATGCTACCCAAAGTAAAGAAAAGAGAAAAAAAGTACTCTGATATTTTGTATTACTGACTTCAGCCTTGACTGATATTTGGTAAACAATAGTAGCATAAGAAGTGCAGAAAAAGTGTTATCAAAGTCAAAAACTATTTTATAACTTGATCTTATTAATAGGTTATATTTCTTTGCAGCAGTAAAGCGCTAACAAAACCCATGTCCCTCTAAAGCAATTATTTACATAAAAATCTATTCAAGTCATATTTGCACTTTTCTGAACTTTTGTGTTTTTAAGCTGTATGACAAATGGCAAAAAAATAAATTAAAATTGAAATAGAAAGGTCAATTTCGCCACTATTATGAATTTCTCGCTCTGTCAATAAAACAAATGTATTGTTTTTGTTTAATTAGAAAACAAAAAGGTACAATAATGTTCAATGTTCTCGATTTAAATGTACCACATATAGGCTTTAATTTTGATTAAAATGTATAAAGTAACAAATTAATTTTGAGCAGATTGAGAGACTTATGATCAACGAATGAAATACACTTTAACAGTTTTCCAGTCTCTTAACACATCAAAAATAAAGAACTAAGTGTTCACAGCTATATCTCGTTATCATTACCGATTACTTAGCTACATCACCTTGCAAAATGTCATACCAGCAGTAAGTCTGTTTCTTTAGGAATAACTAAGTCGAAGTCTAAACAACAATCCGTTTCAAACTAGCAGTGAGTGCACTGTTAGCATCAAGCTAGCTTCTCTAATATTACCTCTTTGTTCTGTCAAACTTCCTCTTCAATAAGAAACTCCTACGACTCGAGGTTGCGACAAATCCCACTTTCGGGATAATTAGGAACATCAAAACATCTCTGTAATCACTTTGGACAACAGTTTTTCTTCCTAAATAATTGACAGAGTTAGCTAGCTGAGAGGAGAAGTAGCCGCTCTGCTATCATAGCTGTCAACAATGGCGCAGGAAGATGTTGTAGGTTTTTAACAGTCCGAGAAGTCCGACTGGGAGCAGTCGGTTTAATGTACGGCGTGTCCCATTTCTTCTAGTTCAGGAACTGCAACAGCCCAAACGTGTAACTCCGCCCACTCACTGTGAACCGTTTAATATTTGAAGCACACTCGTCTGTAACAACCGCGCTCGTTGATGACGACTTATTTCCGCCTTCAGTTAACATGCTTCTTGTATAAAAAACTCTGAGCTTTAAGTAAGTATGATTTTTTGGGGGATATTTTAGAGTTAGGTGATGCCTTTGGGGAGCGAGTAACCTTAAAAGCTTGTTAAATAACTACGAGGCTATAGTCGCATTCACGACTTCAAAATGACTGCGACCTTTACTTGTTTGCACGGTATTCTAGCAGGTAATTAGCCTAAAATCATTAGCAAAACAGCTATTTTTTCCTTTAGCCCTTTTTATTCAGGTACTAAATGAAAAGGTTTAGGATATCGTTTAATTTCTGGGTCAATAATATATCTAAAATGAACAATAACAAAAGCATTAACTGTGTAATAATGTTTAACCATTTCAGCTACCCCAGATTTATTTATGTTTTGCTTCCAAGTAGCCAGGCTTTCTTGTAACCTTTCAAAGTAATCTTGAGCAGTAGATCTTTAGTATTTTTGATGGTCTTTCAGAATCTTTCTTTGGACTTTGACTGCTTTTTAACTCCTAACTAACCATGTCAGCATACTGTGAAGTGTGTGCTTAAAATAAGAAAAGAGGGCATGAGGAGAGCAAAGTGTCTGCCCTGAAAAACAGATAAAACAGCATCTAAAAGTCAGTGTATTTAAGAAAAATTAATAATCTAGAGTTTGTTAATTAACTCATTCAATCAAGATTAACTTTTTCAAAACATCTCATTATTTTAACTGAGATCTTTTTGCTTTGTTGTTTAAAGGTAATAACTATAATTATTTTTTTCTTTTGAATTGAGGAAAGAGCATAACAGGGTGTCACTTTGGAGACGTGAAATCGTCAGTTTTTTCCTTTCCTCTGGAACTTTATTAACTTGTGAATTTCACCCTCCCTGTGAAGCGTTTTGTTTGAGGAGGCAGAGCCATGCAGAACATCATCAGATACTCTTCAGTGTTCTTTTCTAAAGCAAACAGAGGGAACATGCGGGCTGACCAGCTGGCTCCTGCTGCTGGAAGAAGCAGAGGTGTGTCTGCAGCTGTTTGTGAAAAATCTGCAGGATATGAAACTACAGTATCCCACCGAACACCTGTGCTTCACTTTGTCTGCTTGACTTCCTCTCTAAAGAGATCTGTCACCTTCCCACATCTCTGCCCGTCAACTCTGCCGCAGTGTGGCGAGTCGTATCAGCTCGTCAGGAAACCTCCCAGCCGTGGCTGCCTGTTATGAACTTTTATTGGAGGCGGTGTCCAAAGTGTAGCCTAAATATTGCCAATGTAACACTGTAGGATTTTGGTAAATTAATAGAAAGGATCTTGATTTGGCTAAAAAAAAAATTAGAAGCACGATGTTAGCTTTACATTGTCTGAGATTTTGGGGTTTTTTGGATAAAAGGAGGAGTTTGTTATTGGTTGGATAAAAATAATACAGATG
>JAOXNZ010000038.1:17853953-17864935 GCA_028566095.1 Kryptolebias brasiliensis
GAGCACCCGGAGTAAACCCACGTGTGCACAGGGAGAACATGTAAACTCCACCCAGAAAGGCCCCAGGCCGGGATGTGCGATCCTGCAACCTTCTTGCTGGGAGGCGACAGATCTAACCACTATGCCGCTGTTCCACCCATACCAAAAACATACCAATCAATGGATTTTAATGACTTATGTAAAATAATGAGTCTACAGAGAAGGAAAACTAAAAACAACGTGAAGACAAATATCCAACTGAAGGTTTAGCTTTCCTTGAAGAAATGGTTATCGCCCGCCACCTTTCATGGCAGAAAGGCCAGAAAGGCCCCAGGCCGGGATGCGATCCTGCAAACCCTACAGCTCATGGTGTCAAGTGGAAATATTAAAAACAATGCTGAGTCAAAATGGGTGTGTGAGGTTTACAAACACACACCCACACACACGAGGAAACCTGGCATGAGCCTTGTTCCTTTTTTGAGCTTCTTAAA
Source organism: Kryptolebias brasiliensis (assembly GCA_028566095.1). NCBI lineage: Eukaryota > Metazoa > Chordata > Actinopteri > Cyprinodontiformes > Rivulidae > Kryptolebias > Kryptolebias brasiliensis. The sequence goes on from JAOXNZ010000038.1 coordinate 17,854,424, forward strand.
ACCAACAACCCAAACTCTTACTATTTCACTTCCTGTTTTCAAAACCAACCAAAACAACGAGCTGACAGACAGACATGCATACTGGCAGCAGCACCCAACAGTTCGTTTTGTCATTTAACAAACTGTAAAATAACACAAAGACAAAGAAAATACTGAGTACTTTAGCAGAAAGCATCAAAGATGTCCTCTAGCCTCTAAGCAGGTGAAGTAAATAAATTCAGATAAATAAAAAAGCATCTTTTTATGAACACACATAAAAATGTCTTAAAACGGACCTATTTCTGCTGCTGTAAAGACATGCAGAGGTTTGGGACTAACCTGAGCGAACAGGTAGGCTAAGACACAATCATCCATGACTGAGCTCTCCTTCTCCTTGGACAAACCGTAGCGATGGGCGTAGAACGAATTACTGCTGTTGTACCAGCCAGGGAAATAGTACCTGAACGGAAGGTTTGAGCACACACACGTGAATGAGCGCAACGCAGGAAAACAAAATCTGAAACAGATAAGGTAAATAAGAAACGCAGAAACTACCAGTTGATGCGTACTACCTGATTCTGAAATGCAGCCACTCGTCGTCTGATCTCACTTTAAAGATGTGATTAGGGGGGAACCACATCTGGTTTCTCTCCCTCATTAGACCAAACAGGTTTAAGTACACGGGAGTAATGCCTGAAAGGAAAAAAAAAAGGGAAATTCAAAGCATTTCTTTTTAAAACAGCAAACCATACCTCGTTTTAACCAATCAAGAATAAAATCAAACGCAATGAGAAAGTCAGACAGCATGTTTAGCTGTAATAACATTAAGCACCACACACACTCAAAGAAATAACTGAATATGACATCTCTTATATCCGGTTTGCACCCTCACAGTCATTCATGTAAAAGTGGATTTCCCTGCCAATAAAACACTGAAAGGATCACTGAGCTGAATGAATGTGAAGAAAAAAAACTTTGCTAAATGTCGTCTTGTGTGTTTTAGCTGCATTGGCGGTTGTGCTGCAGCCTCTCCTCTCTGACTGATCACCACAGATGGATGGGAAAATTCCCCAGAGAACCCCCAACACGTCTCAGCTGCAACCTCAACAGCTACACCCTCCGGTACATAAAGAGAAACCCTGTGTATTGTAGTGGATGTTCACACACACACACACACACGCTGTTTGTGTTACAGTATGACTTTAGACAGCACACAACTGTGCTTTAACAGTGACTTGCTTCATCCTTATTATTACCAAATGCAAAGGCAAAAGGCGGGCAATAATGTACTTGATCGTGCCTGTGTGTTTGTTTGTCTTGTTAGCAAAATATCTCATGAACCACTGCATGGATTTCAATGAAACATAGGAAATAGTCACTGGATGTAGCTCTAGAACTCATTAAGTTTTGGAGCCAACCCCAATGGAAGATGCCCATCACAGCTGATTGACATTAGTCAGCATCAAAATGATTATAACTCAGCCAAATTTACAAATACTGAGCTAAAATTTGATGAGGTAGTAACTGAGAGTCATCCTCAGCACATAATCTGAGCAATAACAGCGTATGACATTTTTGAGGGTGGACTACAATGGCTACAACTCTGTCACTTCTCATCATGAAATGATGTCTAAAGCTCTTGCATGAAAGGCAACGGGCGATATGCATTCCTGCAAATAATGCCGGGCCTTTAATTTGAGCAAAGTTTGCAATGGACAGCAAACGTTTTGTTCAAAGAATATTCTGTCTTTTTCAGTTTTTAGATTGCAAAAGAAGTTTTATGATAATGTAGAAAGTTTGACAGTTTAGGTATGCATATTTACCAACTCCATCTGCTAAACCCACAAAAAGAGAACTCGTTTTATAACTACACAAAAAAAGGACTTTAGCAGTCTGCACAAAGTGGGCTAGGCAGACAGAAAAACTCATTTTACACCAGGAAGCACTCAAGTGTGAAGCAAGAGAGCAGGAGACACACCAAAAAGGAAGTGTGCTGCTCGACCACATTAGGGGAAGCAGACAACAAGTTCCAACCAGCAAGACCCACCTTGTGACATTTATTAAAACACCAAATAGGTTTGAGAAACCTATTACACTGCTGGGTGGAGTTTCTGTGCAGGGTGCATTGGAAGCATCTGAAAAGTGACTAAAACGTTGATCCATTAGGTGCAAATGAGTGTAAGGAAGGTTAAAATGCTGGACCGCATGCTGGAGACCACAAGATGAAGAAATGAAGGAGAGGAGAGAAAAAGCGACAGCTTCCTAAAGTAGGGTTTGCAGAAAGACAGGGTGATAAAGTAGTTTCCAAACTACACACGGGATAAACTGACAAAAATGTTGAACTTATTTTCTTTCCCTTCAAAGTCAGGTAAACAAATACAATATTTAAAACAGACATTAAAAAAAGGAGAAAGCCATTTGCATCATCAGGACTATCTAGTAACATGTGTTACCATAGTGACAGAAACACACGTCGTATTTATACTCCGTCAGGATGACATCATCGTGAAAACTGCCAGCATCAAGTTTAAATTTAATTAGCCCGGCTCGTAATTAATAAAACCTTTGAAAGGAGTTCTGTTTTCAGCTGCGACATGCTCAGACTGAGTGGTTTCTCAGCGAAGCACGCAACGCAGACAAAAGCAGAACTTCACAAAGATCCAAAACCAATCAGATGTGGTGTTAAAATGAGGACACATAACCAGTGAACTCTTTAAAAAGCCTTGAACGTGACACGACGCGTGTATTAATTCAAACCGAGCACGGCGAATCAACAGGGTAATGGCATTCTGCACCATTTTTGTGGTGCTTCATACGTGAAATGGATGTTGATTTAATTTAGCAAAAGTAAGCGTGAATATGGGGAACATTTTGCGTGTGTGGACAAATGGGAGAAGAGAGATCCCCGTGCGACTCACCACAAGCTTTGGCAGCACTGATGCATAGCTCCTCTGCTACGTATTCTCCAGGTGGAAACGCAAGGATGCTCTGTGAGAAGCTGCCCCCCTGTTGGACCTTCCCTGGTTGGTGGTAAAGGTAAACGGTTAGAAAAGCAGGCTTTGCGTCTTGCTCGGAGTCCTGCCTTGTGTTGGGTGATGGCGGATCGGATGAAGGTCCGTTCATGTCTGTCAGCAGAACGCAGGCCATGAGCTGCTTGTAAAATACATCCAACCTGGCATGACAAGAAAACGAGAGTGAACACAACAGCCCAAAGAGCACTGGAAACTGATTTTCATAAGAAGGAAAAAATTATTCACATCAATGATCCCAAAGTTGGTGTCGGGGGCGACTGAGACGATCTCCAGAATTCAAAAAAACATTTTAAATAATTGTTAATCATGTAATTTTTTTGCTATAATTGATTAAGAGTGGTCGTAAGTAGATAAAATTAGTGTAATAGTTGCCACGGCTGTTCATGAGTTTTTTTGTTTTATTAGTTAGAGTCTATTACCAAGAATCTGCATGGTGATTTTTTATTACTTTAAGCTTGTTTTTAGAGCTGACTGGACCCACTGTGGTCACTGTATGCTATAAAGTGCTGTGCCAGCCACAGAATCACAGTCTGAGCAGCGTTTTGTTGAATTATATTCACCTGAATAAACACTGATGTCAGGTTTACAGTGAAGCTGTGCAGAAAACAGCTGCTGGCTGTCAGCACACCGTGGAGTTTTATGGGCTCAAATATTCAGAGTCATTGCTCGGCTATAGAGCTTTGTGAAGTCACCGATTCATTGTGTGCTCCTTTATCTCTTTAATATCGCATCTGTCAGGTAAATGAGTCTATTAAGAGATAACACCACAAAAATGCAACACAAATGGCTCTGAACCACTTGAGTGTATCTACATACAGAGCAGGCAAATTCACATCTGATCGCGGAAACATTTTGGGATCCACATTCATCTGCCAGGTGTGAACGCTCTCAATCAGAACTGTCAATGTCCTTGACATCTACCACAATCCCTCCATGCTATGAAGATATTAAATAGACTTAAATCACATAACTTGCACTACATCAGCAACAAAGGACATTCTTGTAAAGTCTCTTCAGTCCCCCTTTAACTAACTTAACGTCACTGGGGCTGGTAAAAAGTTGGGTAACTTTATTACTGCCGGACAATATGCTTATACTAAGTTATCGTATGTGAAGCAGAGAAAGAGAAGACTTTGTGTGTCTTTACACACAGGTTTGTAAGAAACTGCAAGAAAGTAAGTAAATCCTGTTTTAGCAGTGCTGACACGTTCTCATAAAACAAAAATAAAAAAACAGGTTGTTGCACTCAGGGAGTAGTTTCCATAAAGCTGTACTGTAATAATAAAAATAAAAAGCCGGAACAGACTGTCAAAAACATCCTGACACCTGATCCCTTTTCAGAGGTAAACAAGATGTTCTGGAAAGGCTTTCTAATAAATGCATAAAACAGTCTCCGAGATAAAAAAAAAAGTCCCAAAATGGCTGGCAGGACTGAGGGCAGCTAAAATAAGACTGTAGCACAGACTTTCTCACAATATGTCAAAAACTTAATGACGTCTGAATTCTTTGGGATCTTTTTGACGTCAAGAAGAACCAAATAAATCCAATCTTTATGTCAAAATCATATCTAGCCTAAAAGCTGTTTATTTCCCCCAAAGTTGTGACTATATAAAGGGTAATGAAGTAGTTACCTAAGGATGGGGTTCACAGAGTTAAGAAAAACTGTATTAAATAAAAGCTTTAGATTAAGATCATCTTACACTGAGACATGAAGGAGTCGTAACAGTTTTGGTTAAACCTTGAAAATAACGTTGTGCATTATCACAAGATGTTGTGAATGACTCTCAGCTACTACCACATCAAATCTTAGCTCAGTATCTGTAATATCTGTTTGTGTTGATTAGGACGCCATCTTGAATTGGACCGACTTCCAATCAGTTGTAGATGTCCATCCAATGATTACATTCTGCAAGTTTCATTAAGATTCTTACAGAGGTTTGTGAGATATTTCGAAACATCACACACACACACACACACACACACACACGGGCAAAAAAAAACTGATTGTCCACCTTTGCTTTTTGGCAAAACTTGAGGAAGATGAGCTAAAGTTTCTGCAAGAGCACGGCATTTAATGCGGCAAATACAATATTTTTCCATTACCTTACATGAGCTTTTTGTTGACACTGCTGATGTCACATGGTTGGAAGACTTAGTGTCAGGAGAATTCAGCTCTCTAACCATTTAGCCGCTGTTTACACACCCAAAACCCATTTATCACAAAACCAACAGCCAGAGGGGCGAAATGTGTGTTATCAGGCCCACTGTGCTTTCTGAGGTCACGGGCTATCGGCTCAGCCACATTTGACTTCTTATCACAGCTTGGCTCCTCCACTCGTTGCTCCGGCATCCTCTTCAACGGACTGCAATTTCACCCCGTCAAACTGTCGAGCCTTCTTTGAATTAACCACCACATTCCTTGTCAGACAGTTACAATAAATCTGACGCTTGAATCTGCAGACCATGAGGCGTGCAAGCTAAGCGCTTAACTGATGGTCAAAGCCAAAGTTTCTGACCAAGAGAACAGAGTTCATAGATCCTTTGGCCTCCCAGATCAGTTCAGATGGAAATAATGAACCGACTGACGGCTGCCAGTTGTTTCATTCTTACTACAGCTTTCTAATAAATACATAATAATGCACATTTCTATCCACTACTGCAAATTTTGAAGTTTCATGAATTTTACCTCTGTGCACATTCTCTCTGCTGAATATGCATATGTCTAATTCTCTGAAATCTCTAAGGAAAGCCCTGTAACTACACTACACCTATATGACAGTTCAGCTTTGGAAAGCTTGTAGATTCAAGCAGCAGAAGGTACGGTTAAGGTTTTATTTAGCTGTTATGGCCTGCTGTCGAAAGGTGAAGGCGGACGATGATGTTTTTGCCCTAGTCTGTGTTTTTGCTGGAGGCAATTCAATTCACACAATTCAACATGGCTGCCACAGCCATCTAGCCTAAAAAAATGTCTGTAATTCAGTCAATTTTACAGATACTGACCTACAATTTGGTGTGGTAGTAGCTGAGACTGATCCCCAACACAAATTCTGAGCGCTAACAGATTGAGCGAGAGCTTGATTAAAGATGTTGCCATTAACTATTTGGAGTCAACACCATCTGTATGTTAGCAAAATATCTTGTGAACCACTGGACGGATTTTATTAAGATTTTCAAGAAATACCCATTGGATGTTCCTCTACAACTGATTAACTTTTGGAGCCAAGCCAATTCAAGATGGCAGCCACAGCCATCTGACCTTACAAAATGCAAAAATTACTATAAATCAGTCAAATTTACAGATATTGTGCTAAAATGTGGTGTGCTTGTAGCTGAAAGTCACTCTCAACACATACTACGTGTGCAAGATCTCTGCTTCAAACCAGCCGTTAGAGTTAAACCTGTCTCTCTGTTCAGGTTTGACCAAAACAACTACGACTCTGTTCATTCTCAACATAAGATGATCTTAGTTTAAAGCATGAAAAAGCGGCGAGCGATAACCATTTCTTTAAGAATGCTAAGCCTTGAACTAACCAAGGTCTGACATGGTGGATAAATCAGTAAAACAAGGCTAATATTGGAATGTGTGACCCTAGGAGGGAAATTAAATTCTAAATCTGAGGTTCAGGCTGAGTCAGCACAAGAGATAAGAGCCAAACAAACAAACATGAAGACTCTGCTCTAGCTTTCAGCACAATTTGCTCATTCTTGACCTGTTTTTTTAATCTTTTAGTAGATATTTATATCATCACAGTTTGGCGCCACCCTGACAACTAAAACAACCCAAAACAAAACGATGTATGAAGGCTGTGAACGAGATGCAGATTTTAAAGGTTTGGATTATTATTCGTCTTTTTTAGCGTGCTGCAAAACAGCATATTTGAGGTTTGCCAAACTAAGGTTGAAAGGATTTAAAGGCTGACACTAACAATCCCCTCTGGTGCTGCCAAAGACTTGCTAACTGACATGGAAAAGTGAATGCTCACTTTATCAAAGCTGCCAGCAGCAGTAACGGTTATAATTATGCAAAACAGCAATGATAAAGAGGTCCAAATATAACTTAATATCAGCCAACTTGTCCCCCCCCCACCGCCACCACCATTTTGTCTCAAAAAGGTCAAAAACATCAACAGCATCTCTGAACCCAGCCTGTGTTTATTAAAAATGGAAAATCCCTAAAAGATAAAAACTGAAGGGGAAACCAGCAGGACAAACTCTGGAAGGGAAGCTTTTTGGGTGGGATGATCAGTAGAACTGCATCTCAAAACAGATGTGCGTATCACTGTCAAAATGTGAGATCAAAATGCCTGCGCTAAAACTTGAGACAGTTAAAAATACAAAGTAACTGCCTTAAATAATCTGACTAAACCTTGGAACCAAAGATGTCAGATGGATTAACGGTTTATTTGTCAAGCAGCAGCGAAATGAGCTTTTCACAGATATGTTGTGAAGACAAAATAAATGCATATTTCTCCACCCACTCACCTTTGAAAAGTCACTTTTCTGCGTCAGTTTTTCTTTTATTTACACATTTAGGTAACACCATGGCAATGTGGCGTTAACACCTTCCTCTCTGCTGCCTTGGTCTCTGGTAACAATTACAGACAGAGGCTGAGGCTGAAAGCTGCTGAGGCTGCCATGCTGGATATAAACAGTTTGATGTGGGCGACAACGTAATGGCCAGGAATACAGGGTTCGCAAGCTGTGCAAACGACTGTAAGCTGTGATTTTGTATTAAAAAAAACTGCCAGAGCAAAACGCAGCGGCACGGCTAGCTGGTCGTAAACGCTCAGAATTCAGTCAGGCTGCAACAGAAAATTTGCCCCTTTTTTTTCTTCGCAATTTTGAGTTGCTGACTTGCAACCCAGGGAAATACTATGAGCCCAGTACCCTCACAGCACCTGGACACTCTGTCTATAAGGAGCCACACCACTCGTTATTTCATCATGCTGATGTATTTCAATGCAATGTAATATAACGTGGACTGGGACCGGACTGACTCGTTTATTCTTGTATTGTAAATAATCACACACACACGTCCTTTTAGGACACTGTATTAACCCTGACCCTTACCCTAAACCTAACCATTACTAGTACATGCCAAACCCTAACTCAATTCACACCTTAGCCCTAAACCCAACCCCTAACCCAAAAATGAGGTTCCATCGTATCAGGACCAGGTTTGTCAAAACACTAGTTTACCGATAGGGCCGATTCAGCAATGTGATTAATCTTTATTGACTGAGTAAACAGTGAACAGGACAGCTGCTTCTAAAGTTCATGTTGTCCTTAGAAATCCTGCTGACCCAGTTCCCATACCCCGATGTAACACTGTATTTATTTGAGCATGTTTACACAGCCCCAGGAGTGCTTTTAAATCAGAAATCACGATTCCGTCCCCTTTAGGCCATGAAAAATATTGTAAAAACTGAGTTTTTCTGTGAAGAACTACAACTCATTTTAGGACACTAAAAACATCATCGTTTGAGCAGTTAAAACTCGTCTTATTGTACATTATTAACTTTGGGTTTTAGTGTAAAAAAAGTTACTTTATTGGTTGCACAAAGCTTCTAATTTAAAAGTGTGAATAAAAAGAAAATCCATAATTTAGTCCTGTAAGATGTTTTTATCTCCCCGTGGAGATTAGAGAGGAAATTAAAAACAATATTAAAGCCTATTTGTGCACAAATATGTCCTTGAACTCAGTTTATTTATTTATTTATACACCTAATTACAGCACCAGCTCACAACAAAGTCACTTTAAGGTGATAAAATACGACCTGAAACAGACAGATTGATGTGACCAAAGGTTTTTAGGTTTGTTTTTAGTAGATTTTTGAAGCATTTAATAGCTGTTAGGAGTTTTATCACCTGCTGACATGAAAGGAGGGCAATAATGTAACTGCATGTCTGAGTTTCTTTGCGTGTCTATTAACAAAATATCTCATGAACCACTGGACGGATTTAAACTAAACTCTTGTTGCTCAGAGGGTAATCACTGGATGTGCATCTACAGCTGATGAATCAACCTGATTCAAGATGGCCACCACAGCTGATCCACCTTAGCAAACACAAAAAGGGCCACACCTCAGCCAATTTTACAGATACTGAGGTGAGGTTTGGTGTGGTAGTAGCTGAGAGTCATCCCCATCATATAAGCCAAGCCCTGAAAGATCATACAAGACTTTAGTTTAAAACTTTAAGATAAAGCATCAATCAAGTTTGGTTTTCTGATTAAAATGATGTCATCTTCCAGATATAAAAGGATAATATAATATATCTCGTGCAAAAACTGAAGCGTTTCCACAACCTAGAAAAAAACATGGCCACCTTCGTTTGGTTTTCTTTCACATCATCCAGTTCCTACATAAGAGCATGAAAACCTTATAACCTTAAAATTATTTCACTTGGTGTAGCTGCTGACTTGGTCTGTTAAGAGTTAGTAGAAATTCTAGCCCTAGATTAGAGTATTACAGTGATTATAAACAAAAAATTGACAAACTTTCTGTGAAGGATTACATATTTGCCCGCTGCCTTTCATGCCTAAAAATCGTCCTATGGTGAGAAATTGTTACTCCTGTTTTGGTCAAATCTGGAAAATAACATTCAGTGCAACATCAGGAGAGGTTACGCCCAGAGTATGTGTTGTTAATGACTCTCAGCTACTACCATGTCAACTTTTAGCTCCATATCTACAGAACTGACTGAGTTATAGCCGTTTTTGTGTTTAGCTAAGGTCGATTAGCTGTGGCAGCCATTTTGAGTTGGACTGACTGTATACATGAGCAAAACAAAACCTCTTTCCAGTCGTCCCCCCCCCCGACAGCTTGAAAAGCACCTTTCACATGACATCATAACAAAATGTACAGAACAGACCGCACAATAGTGACATGAAAGTACAGTCGCTTCCTTTCCCTGCTGCAAAACATGCGTGCACGTGCACAGCGCTCACATGCATGCATGTGTACGGGCGCTCACACGGCGCTGCTGGTTGTCTTTTCAAAAGTGACAAACATACTGTGACAAAGAAGAATAAAAAAAAAAAAAACAACTTTGCAGAGTAGAGGTGTTTGTTTTTTTAAATTCTGTACCTTTCAAAAGCCACAAGTGACATCAATGAAGTTATTGACTGTGAACTACATGTGATACTGTTGGTTAGGATGCTTAAACTAAATCAATTAGAACTTCAAAATACGCAGGCTGACCGAATAGACTGCGGCCAACATCGTTTTGTCAGAAGTGTGAACAAAAACAAACACTTCTAGCTTTGCTGCTTCTTCTTCTTCTTCTTCCGTTTTTAAAGCTTATTTTTCTACATTCTACTCTGACCTGGATAAAAGCATTACGCATGAGCCCCAATTCAAGAATAATGTACTTTCCCTGTAGCACATCTGCTGATTTGTCTTCCAGTAAACCCCTCAAGTGAAATTTGGGTGAAAACGGTTCAATTAAATGAGCCGAAAACTGCCTAGGTTACAACTGATACGTCAGGTTTTAAAAAATA
>JAOXNZ010000038.1:17900631-17910719 GCA_028566095.1 Kryptolebias brasiliensis
CGGAGTACCCGGAGTAAACCCACGTGTGCACAGGGAGAACATGTAAACTCCACCCAGAAAGGCCCCAGGCAGGGATGCGATCCTGCAACCTTCTTGATGGGAGGCAACAGCTCTAACCACTACGCTGCTGTGCCACCCACCTAAACCACACTGACAACCAAAGTTTTTATTCAGGAATGAATCATGACACCCTTTATTGTGTCTTTGTACAGTGTAAAAAAGTGAGCAAACAAGGGAGTATTTTGTATATCAGGGTCTAATCACAGTAATCGCTGTACTTTCTGATATATATTCACTAAAATACCTGGTATCTTTTAGCCTAACTGACTGTTTTTGATGTGTGTCCAGACGCTCCTGCGCCATCGTGGGGAGAGCTGGAAGATGTGATGCTGGCCGTGAAGCTGGTGGTCCACGGACTGGTTGAATTCATACAGAACTTCAGCAAGAAGAGTCACGACGCTCCACAGGTACGCTGACGGGTCAGATTAATGCCACCAAACTCTGACAGCAGCTACTGACGGCTCTCTTTGAAGAGATCGAAGAGAACAAGCTCGTAGAGGAGGGGATGTTTGAAATGCACTGCAGCGCACCACCTTCCTGCAGCACATTTTGTTCCTCCTGGCTGTGGCTCCAAAGAAACGTTAAAGGACATAAAACGTTATTAATTATTTAGAATACTTAGATATACCAGCATTAAAGCAACCGTTAACAGCTAGCAGATAACGCAGCTGTGAACAATAAAGCTGGTCTCTAATTATTCAATCAATAAAGTATTTACTGGAGCTGATGAGGACTGCAGAGTCTTTGGTCCTGGGAGAAGTGCTGTAGCCCAAATTCTCTTATATTTGTGAGGAAATCAAAAGGTGTTTTAACGTTTAGGAAGCATTAATAAGAAAACAGACTTGTGGTAAATAATATGTAAAGTTTTTATGACAGTGTTGACCTCAGATGTTCAGGCTTCAGTTTAATTTTGTGATACTGATAAGAATTAGTGACCTTTCCAAAGGACTCAACCTTTTATATCTTCAGAAATAAATGTGAATTAACTGGTTTTGTAAAGTTTAAATAATTCCTTCATTAGAAGGAAATAAAACAATTAAAGGCCAGGCATTACATGAAGGAATGCATACTGCCTGCTGCCTTTCATGCCACACTTATAGACTGAGATAGTCTTATGCAGAATTGTGAGATCTTGCATGATCTGTTAGCGCTTGAGGATGACTTTCAGCTACAACCACAGCAAATTTTAGCTCAATACCAATAAAAGTGGCTGGATTATAGCCATTTTTGTGTTTTCTAAGGTTGCTTGGCTCTGCACTGGTTGCATATATTAGCAAATTCATTCTAAATCAGCTCCTCAAACCAAACCTGAATTACCTGATGAGTGACAGCTTTAGGTTATAAAAAGGTGCTTATTTTATTCCAGCTTGTTTCGCTCTAAAGTGAAGACGAGAGAGCCGCGGTTTCTCTGGAACAGTTCATTCAAATGTCTTTATTCAAATTGTTTGAATAGATAAAATCATCGCAAATTACAGAACATGTGTAGATGATAAAATGTTGAACCGTTAAGAAGAGAACACTGAGCCGACAGTAAAACGTGCTGGACGTTCTGATGTCGTGTTGGAGGACGGGTACAAGAAGTTTCTCTAACAGCACGAGGAAGATTAGAACATGTCTTTGTTCTGTCAGTATCTTTTTTTCCTGTTGGAAATCTTTCAATGTAGGGAATCCTTTTCTAATTATATAATATTTGGAGTTTAACAAGGTGGTTAATGTGTGTCTATTCAACACTAGAAATTCAGCATTTTGTGCTTGAACGTTCGGGACTGTACGGTTAATCTGAGATGTGCTCATGTGTCGTTCAGCCTCAGGCCAACAGCAAGTATAAGACCAGCATGTGCAGAGATCTTCGTCAGCAGGGAGGCTGCCCGCGAGGAACCAACTGTACATTCGCGCACACGCAAGACGAGCTGGAGAAGTGAGTGAAAATAAAAAACAACAACAATAAAAACAAAAACCCTACTGAACTCAGGATTTGTTACTGCAAACTTACAATAAAAAAGCAGATAAACTGGGGTGGAAAAATACACAAATTTAAAGCCTAGCATTCCTTGAAGGCATGCACATCACCCGCTGCCTTTCATCTCAGAGTTTTAGACTAAGATCGTCTCATGTTGAGAAATATAGCTTTTTGATTAAACCTTGAAAATAACATTATATGTAATCTCACCACCATCCTTGTACACATATGCTGTGGAAATGACCCTTGTCTTCTCCTATGTTTATGTCTTAAATTGTCCCCAGCCCTCTGAATTTTCCCGCTGTCCGTTCCACTCCACACAGATTTAGACTGAAGAACAAGAAGAGCGGCAGCGTGGTCCGTCCATTCCCTCCAGCCAATAAAGGCCTCAAAGACCCGGCGGAGACCCCCGCCTCCGTGACGGAGGGGGTTTCCTGCCCGACTCACCCGCAGCTGATCTCCAGAGGGCCGGGCGCGATGGAGGAAGTCAAGAGAGCCGTGGCAAATGGAACCATCGGGGCTAACGGGTCCAACGGGCTCTCTGGTATCAGCAGAATCACGCCAGGGTCAACCGAGCTGTAAGAATATTTCTTCACTTATAGGTTGTACATATTCTGTTGCTGGCATTTAAACAGTTCACTCCTAATATTATTAAAATAACTTCTGTTGGCTATTATTGGTATTAAAACATCAATATTTTTATGGAGGTTTATACTTATTCTTTCTCCTTTTTTGGGCACAAATCCACCCAAAACATTAAAATATTAAGAACATGCTGCATAACATAGCTTTTTAACAGGTTTTTGCCCGTTCGTTTTTGGACAAAAACAGCATAATATCACATGAACTACTGGACAGGTTTTATTGAAACTTTCAGGAATTAATCATTTGATGTACGTCTACAACTGATTAACTTTTGAATGGAACTTGATTTAAGATGGCCGCCACAGTTAACTGACCTTAAAAAACACAAATGGCTATAACTCAGTCAATTTTACACACACGGAGCTACAATTTGACTGATTCCCAACATATACTCTGAGCCCTAACAGATTGCATAAGATCTTTGTCTAAAATTTTGCTAGTAACTACGTGGAGTCAACTCTGTTTGTGTGTTAGCGAAATATCTCTTGAACCACAGGATGAATTTTAATGAAACTTTCAGGAAATAATCATTGAATGTACCTCAATAATTGATTAACTTTTGGAATAAATTGAGTTCAAGATGGCCGTCACAGCTAACTCACATTAGCCGACAAAAAAATGACTATGACTCTGAATTTTACAGATGTCGAGCTAAAATATGAAGTGGCAGAAGCTGAGCATCATTCACAACACAACTCTGAGTGACATCCTGTGATAATGAGATCGCTTTTTTAAAAGTTTTGATCAAATCAGCAATAACTCTTTTTTTCAGTCCTCATCATAAAATTATATTAGTTTAAAACTCTGGCATGAAAGGCGGCAGGTGATTGGCAATCAGTCAAGAAATTTGCTTCTGTTAATATATTGATACTTTTGTGTGTTACTGACCGAATTAGTATTTTTGTCCATCTTAAACTTTCAAACAAACTGCCTAACTGAGACACAATAGATAATTTACAACTAGAAAGCAGTATTTTGAAAAAAGGAAGTTGATTAAAAGTAATAAAAAAATTGTGTTGATTAAAAAGATGTTTCCATCTATGCATATTCAGTTAAACTCACGTTTCAGTACCTAGATGTGTGAATTTGCACCTTTTAATGACCTCATTTCAGTGGTTTTACCAAACTTTGAGTAGAATCGTGTGTTTATTAGTTATATTTTTGGTGTTTTTCTGCTCATTAGGAAGCCCATCTCTCCTGCCAGAACTCCAGTGAGCCACTCCTCTGCTCCGTCTGCCTTGAATACAGTTGGTGGTGCTGATGGTGCTTCTTTACCCAGACATGGTCAGTTCATTCTGTCCACACCACATCACTCTCAGGAGCTGTACTACCAGGACCCCCACCCTGCTTATGACACGGCCCACTATCAACCAACCTGTGAGTCTCATGTTTTAAACAAACTTTCTTCAGTTGTCTTTGAAAGAGTTCAAATCTTTCCTCCTACTCTCCAGCAGGTTCCTACTACCCGTCCGCTCTTCATCCTCATCATAAACCTTGTATGGCTCGTTTCCCCCGATCGTCCAACGTCCCAGAATCCTCTCTTCCACCGTCTTCCTACCAAAACGACCCTCAGACACCACACCCTCCGTCTTCTTCGTCTTCCTCGGGGTATCCGCCACACCCGCACAGAGATCGGATGGGCCCTCCCGCCTTCCACCCCCACCCGGGTCAGCCTCAGTACGGCGCCTTGGCGCCGGCTCACGGTGTTTACGCTCCTCTTTACGACAGCAGGAGAGTTTGGAGGCCTCAGGTGAGCCTTCTGATAGCTGTCACCCTGGCGTAGCATTTGATAACTCTGCATCTTATCTGATGAAGACGATGATCACTGTTGCAGCTGTACCACAGAGAGGACGCCAGGAGTAACTCGCTGCCTCCGGAGGTGCTTCATTCCTCTGTCTACCAGCCTCCACTCAGGGAGAGATTCAACTCCCTGGACAACTACTGTTCTGGAGCCGAGCACCGGGCCGGGCTGCACAGGGTACGTTAAAATAATAAATCAAACCTTACAAGAGAAAAGCATAACCCATTAAAAGCCTAGAATTCCTTGAAGGAATATGTATTTCCCACCGCCTTTCAGAGTTTTAAACTTTGCTGGTTTTGGTTAAACATTATTGAAAGATTTTGCTTAATCTGTTAGTGCTAGAACTATGTGTTGAGGATGACTCTCAGCTACTTCCACACCAACTTTTAGCTTAGTGTCATTTTTGTGTTAGCCATCTTGAGTGGGGTTGACTCCAAAAGTTGTAAATCAGTTGTAGATGTACATCCGGTGATTACTGTCTGAGAGTTTCTTCGAAATCTGTCAAGTTGTTCATGAGATATTTTGCTAACAGACAGAGTTGACTCCATTAGTTAATGGCAAAGTTGTAAAAACAGATGTTGCACGATCACTTAGTTCTCAGAGTATGTGTTGAGGATGACTCTCAGCTACTACCATTCCAAAATCTTATCTCAATATGTGTAAAACTGACTGAGTTATAGCCATTGTTGTCTTTGCTAAGTTTAATTAGCTGTGGTGGCCATTTTGAATCGGGTTGACTCCAAAAGTGAATCAGCTGTAGCTTTGAATTCAGTGTTCAGTTAGAGTTTCATTAAAATCCATTCACTGGTGCATGAGATAATTTGCTAACAGACAGACGATTTAACAGGCACAGACTTATGCAATTACATTATACCCCGCCTTTCATTTTTAGGCTATAATAAAAACCTTTTTTTGCAAGAACAGTCATTCTCTGTATTTATCTGTCTTTGATAAGGAGTTTTTGAAGGTAATGCTCTTCAAAAATCCAAAATCTGGAACACAATAAGGCACTGATTGCAGTTTCACAGACAGGGAACAGATTTATTGCTACAATTCCATCAGCTGCTTCTCCTCTTTCTCGGTTTTCTGTTTTTCCACCCACATACCGCCTCATCTCCAGCCGCATCGCTGCAGCTAGAAGCTTCACCCCTCGCTGTGGCCCTCCCACCCAGATACACCCCCCACCCCCTCCTAACAGAGACTTTATCACATGAACACTGAGCAAAGGTGGCCTCACTTTTTATGTGTGGTGTATTTTGGGGAAAAGAAAATTACACTGATGCCTAAACATCCCTCTCTAACAGAATACTTGACACAAATAAAGGCCTAGAATGCAAATCACTCACTAAGATCATCTTAGATTGAGAAATGACGGAGTTGTAGCCATTTTGGTCAAACCTGGATAATGTTGTATCATAAGATTGTGCCGCTCTGTGTATGTGTTGTGAATGACTCTCAGCTACTACCACATCAGGTTTTAGCTCAATATCTGTAAAAGTGTTTGAATTATAGGCATTTTTGGCGTTGGCTAATTTTGATCAGCTGTGGCGGCCATTTTCAATTTGGTTCACACTAAAAGTTAGTTAATCAATGCAGTGGCTGAAGAGATATTTTGCTAACACACAGAGACACAGGCAAAAACATTACTGTCTGTCTTTGCCTTTCGATGGTGGGTGATAATAAGGATGATGTGCAGAAAATTAAAGGCATATAGTCATAAAATGCATCGCTTTTGCCCAGATCAATAACCACATTTAAATTGCAACCCAATTTATAACTAATACCTCACAGAACTCCATTGATCAGGTATTTTCCATTCACTTCCATCATCACTTACCTGTCAGCGTGTTGAACTATGAGCATCATTACGACTGTGCTAATGTTTGTGGAGCTAATTTAACCACTCATATATCAAAACCCATCCATCCATTTTCTTTACCCGCTTTTTCCATTCCGGGTGGCGGGGAGCCGGTGCCTATCTCCAGCAGTCACTGTGCGAGAAGCGGGGGGACACCCTGGACAGGTCGCAAGTCCATCACAGGGCCATATATCGAAACGTTTCGCTCAATAAGGAATAGTGGGCTGTGACTTTTGGGTTTTTTAACTTTTATACTTTTCAAAATATTTAGTCATTTACAAATAATTTCTCCGTTGAAATACATTTAGATCCCTTCAGTTCCTTCAAAAACATTGAACAGCTTTGCTTCAGCATACTCTATTTTTGTCGTCTTTCATGCTGTGTTTTGTTCTCAGCTAGCCTTTTGCCATTTTTTAGCAAACCGTTTTCTACTTTTAGCTTTTAGTTAGTGTTCTGCTTGTTTTAGCTTTAACCACTCAGTTTCAGCTTCTTCATTCAGCACTCAGCGTTCACACTGCGTTTTCACGGGAAAATGCCATTTCTCTCGTTTTGTTTGTTCTCCCTTCCCGGCCTCGTGCTCCGTCTCTCAGGACTACGGACGCGTTCCCCTCGGCTACGAGGATCTGTACAGACGGAAGCAGGACCAGTGGACTCCTATTCACCACCATCACAATCCGAGCAGGCCCTCGCAGTCTTCGCCCATCTTCACCGATTTTGGAGCGGAGGTAGAAAGCAAATAGCTGGGACAGAATACGCACACACACACATTCAGTGCGTTATTCTGGCTGTTTCCAGGCACATTAGTACAAACTATAAGCCTGCTGTGACCAGTTTCTTCAAAGAGTAACCAGTTAAAAAAAGAACATCTACGTATTGTTCCAGTGTTAACAATATTTCATTCAATTCCTATTCTAATACCTTATGCTTTTGGTGTGTCCAGTGCAATTTAGGAGTGAGATAGTTGCCTAGCAACTGTGGAAAAAGATATCATAGCAATGCACAGTTGTGGCGTTTGTGTGTGGGTGTGTGAGAGAGAGAGGAGAGACTTTACCAAGCCGTGACTAAGGAATTCAGCTGAACAAAGCCTTGCTTAACAGCCTTTCAGATAAGATTTGTTTTTGTGAAACACAGTTTAAAAATCAGACAGTTAGCAAATTAAGCACAACATCTTAAGCATTAATTGCCTTTGTTTTTTATATTGGGCAAACTCACAACTGAGGCTAAGCAATTATAATTCAGTTTGATTCAGTACAACTAAAAGTCTAAATCGCTAGTTTTTACGTCATTTTAAAGCTTCTTTTTAACATGAATAAGATTGGGTAAAACCTATATTTTGATATTTTATGTCTAAAAATCATCATAGGGATTGGAGCAGAGGATCATCAGATCAGAATTTAAAGCAAATTCATGCAATATTGAGAAACCAAGTCTGTGTAATTACGTTTATCTTGTTTATTCCTCATTCACATCCGTCCAAATTGTGGAACTTTTGTCTCCCCTCTCTGGAAGTTAGAGTAATTACACTAAAGAAATTTTTTTTTTAATTCCCACAGTTTCAAAAGGATATATTGCAATATCACCACGTCCAGGCAGCATTTAAACTGATCCTAAATGCAACAAAGAACTTGTTCTATAATGTTTTGGGGGGTTTCTGCTTTCATATTTGTCCCATGATGCCGTGTTTTGCACCTCAAGGCATCATTAAGACCAAACCTTGTCGTGTCAAAGCCAAATATTTTATAATGTCCAAGATAACAAGTAACAGTACACCAACAGACGTGTGTGTCCTCACAGATGTGAGCATTTCTGTGAAAACTCTCCCTGTTTTCTTGTGAAAAGTCAAAAGCTTTTTGTACACGGCTTAAAGGTTTTTCAAACTGTTCTCTTTCCTGCCCTCCGGAACGAGATACAGAAGCTTAAAGTTGAGATTAAATAAACAGTTTTCCCTCGTGGGCTGTCAGGATTTTAAAGTCAGATTCTCAAGTGGAATTTTAGCCCATTTCTTTTACTATTTATTACACTATTTGACAATTTTATACACCCTTTAAATCATTAGATATGTCTTAATGAATGGTGTGTTTCTTTTTGTAGCTGTTTTTACTTTTGCTCTTTAATTTGATCAATGAGTATTTGTTTCAGTGGCATTGTACAGTATATATTCTGTATAATGACAATAAAAGGCTTTCAATTCAATTTTACATTTAGGTTTTTTTTTTCTACTGTAACCTAAGTTCTTGAAGCCTTCTCACATATAAATATTCACGATTTAAATTCCTAGTATGGCGTAAAATATGAGTAATAACCAAGTTAATATGGTTTTACCTAATTTTGTTAACATTAATAAACATACATTTAAACAGTAAGTACAAGTCCCACACCCCAGCTTTAAGTTTTTAACTTGTTTGTGAAGTGTCCTGCTGGAGCTGGAGTCCATCCCTTCAGGTTAGGCCGTATAATTAAAAACAGTCACATAGACATCTATTGTTCAGGTGTTTTAGAACCAAACTAGCCTGTTTGTGTGAACCAACGTGTTGTTTTTCGCAAATTAGTGTTAGTTTTAGCAACATGAGGGGGTTTCTTGCTCAGGAAGCTGAATAACCTCAGTGTGATGTGTTTTCCAGCATATGGAAAGCAGTGGAGGTCAGTGCGCTGGATGCCGGTTCAGAGATGAGGAAAGTCTGGCACACTACTCTCCGTGGTCCTGCGGTACCACCGGGTCCTGCCTCAGTCCCTTTGAGCCTGAAGCTCTCGCGCACACAGCAGCTCACTCCTGCTCGGAGCATCCGGTGAGGCTCCCTACTCGTCTGAAGGTGGCGCCGGTTCGCCTGTGTCCTAAAAGAAACTATTTGTTTGCTTGGCTAAATTGACTTGATGTGGTTCTCATGCAGGAGTTGGACAGTCACAAAGGAGAAGCAGGTGGCAGGAAGCAGTGGCTGCATACGTTGGATCACTACAGACGTTTGAAAGACGAGGATCCCATCATTCCCTTCAGCGAGGCGCCTATTATCTCAAAGTGGGGCGCCATTTCCAGGGTGTCCCGCACTGGTTACCACACCACCGATCCCATCCAAGCTACCGCCTGCCAGGGAGGCGCCAACACCACACCCATCAACTTTAAAGGTTTGAAGGATATTTTAAAATAAACCGAAAGAAAATAGAGCAAATATGTAGAGATGCTCATTACTTTTAAATAAATATACTTTAGAATTTTCTGCTTGATGAAAACATACCGCCTCTTAAGTCACTTGAACACAATATAGCAGCTTTTCTTATTTGTACAAATGATCTATCTCCATTTTTTCTTTAATTATCTTTTAAAAGTTTCAACTCTGAATGCATAAACAATGTCTTGTGCTATCAGTAAAGCCCCTGTCTTTCCATTTGATTTTTGGTTTTCATTATTTTCTGACAGATTACAACCATCATTTGGATCACAGTGACTACAGGTGGAGCTCCAGAGGGTCTGACTCCTCCAGCCACTCCAGTTTCCTTGAGAGGTGTGACATTTTTCAGGCAATTCTTAATTCACTGATTTAAATGCTGCTTTTAGCAGCCATGTATGTCTCTAAAGAATTAAATGAACGCTACTCACTTCTTTTTTTTTTTCCAGAACTTAAAAAAATATGGAATTGGAAACAATGTTAGTTCAGTTTCACATAATTGATGATTGATTTATGCATACTCTTCGTTCTTTTCTCCCTTTTTTGTATAAAAAAAAAAAAAAATAAAACTAGAGATGCTAGTAGGTTGCTAAAAACCCAGAT
>JAOXNZ010000038.1:17923496-17935477 GCA_028566095.1 Kryptolebias brasiliensis
ATAAATTTTGTTAAATTCATTGAATGTTTAATGTTATAAATTGGTGCTACAGATAACTTTTTCATGAACTATCTTCCCATTTGAAGGAATGCACTGGGCAGTATGTTTATGTACAGACTAATATGTTTAGCCCATAACTGTATCCTCACTGTTTTAATTTCCTTTTATAGTCACACTGTCTCCATTCTACTTCCTAAAGCTACAGGCAGTACCTTATATGGGCGGCACCCAATAATGATGTGCTTCTTGATCACTTACTTTCAGAAGGATCAATGACAGTATTGCATAAATAACTTCAGAGACGTTATCATGCGAATCTTAATTTCCTCTGTCTTCATCAAGGGGCCAACGCTGTCGATTCTGTGGTTATAAATTGGTGTAAATTGTATTGACTAAAGCGTAAAGGCTGTTATACGAGTGCACGTGAAATAGCATAATCAATATGCACATTTAGAAAATAAATGCAGCATAACATTTATTACACAGAACAGATATTAAAAGGCTTGTTGGTAAATCTTCATTTCATAGTGAGATACGATCTAAACCACAGATTTTGAAAGCGCAGATCATTCTCTTAGATGTTTTTTTTCAGTCTGTGCCTCTTGCAGTGGACATTTTATACATCTCTCAGCTCCCATCAAACCCCATGCAGCAGTTTTATTTTATAATAAAACTGTACCTAAGATACACAATTACTGTATGCGATTTAAATATGCTGTCCAAATGTGAAACACGACTCATTGAATTCCACATTATTTTGAGGAGTTTGGCCATGTGAAGACTAATTTAGACAAAAGGATCATATTAGGCACATTGGTTCCTTTAAATATTTTTTCTTGACATACGCTCTGATCGTCTTATATGGCTTCTTCCTATCTCTCAGATTTAACACTGACCACTTGTATTCTTGTCCTTCACAAGCCCTCTATTGATTTTTCTAATCCAGCAGTGCTTTTGCTGCATTGCTATGAATAGTGCAGTTGTTTAAAGTATTTTAGGGATTATGTGTGTTTCTATCTTTATACATTGTAATTTGGCGACATGCATGTCTCTGATTAAAGCTTGATTATTTGCGTAAAATTAAAAAATACAAAGAACAGCACCTTTCTTAAGATATGTTACAAAAGCAAGATAAGCCAGGTCACTTTAATATTAGAGACACTCCTAAATGTTTATTTATTTTTCCTAAAGGGCTGTTCCTCTAATAACTGTAGTTGCATGCACATTTACGCACACACATGTGGTTAAGTATCAGTTCTGCTCTTGCTACATCACTGCTAATTAAATGTTGGTGAAAAGCCACAACATGACTAAAGCTCAGTCCCTCACAGAGGAGGAGTTTGTTGTCCTTCTCAGATATTAAAGGCAGGCTTGCACTTTGTTGTAGAGTTGTTTTGTTTCCCCCTCTTCTATTCCATGTTAAAGCAAAGGCCTTTACTTAACATTGAATCTTAAATGAGATGGTCATTGGAGGCTTACGCTTTATAAAATCTTAATTATGGACTGTTTTTTTCTGTGTGCTTTGATTTGCAGGATTTAGATTCATAGTTTGTTCATTCGGGGGCTTTCTCCTGACCACTGTCTCTTGTCTCGTTTGTCTATCTGAAAAACAACAAAGCAGGTTGGAAGGAACTGTGTTGCAAGGCTTAATGCTTCCTAGCGGGTTCTTTCTGTGTATGGCTGTATCAGACTCCCTCTTAAAGGGTGCACAGAGGACCCAGCTGGCAGCCCAGAACTGACTGTTCAGCTGGAGTGTGACGAGCAAAGCAAAACACTCCAAACAGGCTGTTTTTGGTGTGTATGTTTTTACATGTGCAGCAACATAAGCTGTTCCTTTCAGCAGATCTAAAACTGTGCTTCGGTTTGTCTGTGATGAACAGTTAAGAAAGGGGTCAGTCTGTTCCCAGTTATGAGATGTCCCCTTTCAGTGAGCCACTGCTGTTCATACTCAGAATAAACTAGCATTTCTGTTTTGATTGTCAAGTTGGAAAAGTTCAGATTTTAACCTGACTGTATAATATCATTAAATACTCTGAATGACTGTGATGGAGCACATTTTAAACCAGAAACCTTTTGCATCTTTAATTTTGTATTGAAAATCACAACACTTACGCTTTACTTATCACTGCAGACACTGATCAGTCAAAGGAAGGCCCTTTGTGTTACCTGTGCGTGTGATTATCTGTGAAATGCCTTCACAGAAAGAGATGCATAGAAATATATAAAGGTTATTAGCAAAGATCATGATTTTTGTTATGAATGTTCTCGGTTTCCATTTGTAGTAGGGATAAATCTCATTAGAGCTGATTTTAGTTGCTTACATGTAAACTGTTGTAGAGTGCAAGAAATGCAAAAAGCCTCAATAGGTCTTGATAATATAACCTGCTTTCCTATTATTTTTTTTTAATTAGGGATATTGTTTGGTACTATAAGATGTGAGCGCCAAAAGTTTGCATTTCACAGCTTTCGCCAGAGGTTGAATTGGCTAAATGGATTTTGTTAGGTTTCATCCCACTTCTAAACTTTTTTTTAAGCATTTAAATCACAGTATCAGTAACAGTCAGTATCTTTAATGATTCACAGTAGATTGTATGCCTTCTTGGAAGTCCACAAAAGCAGTGATAAGGACCAGCGAGGCTTGGCAGGAGCAGGCAGAGATCTGTTGCTGAGGCCAGAAAGGAAGGCAGGGTGACAAAGCAGCCATTATAAGTCTGTTGGAGCTGCTGGCTGGATGGACAGAGTGTTAGGTTGTCTCTGCATACAGATGTGGGAGTTATTTTTTCCCATTTTGTTCTCCATGGGGTACGTGCAATCCAGCTTAAAGATATATTTATGGATGAGTGTGTGAAGATCAGACAGCGTTGACTGAAAGTGTCTTAAGTCTTTTCTTGCTATTTGAGACATAAACGAGTCAGTGAAGCTAACTTCCAAAGGAGTGACCTCATAACCCTGTTAGGAGGTTTTTAATAAAGTGAGAAAACACCCACCTTGATGGAGGATGAGTCTTGGTGCCATCATCATCATCATCAAACAATCTCAACAGTCTTGCTGATAAATTATAAATTGTGGAAAAAAGGTAAATAGAGGTGTGCTGGTATTAATTTGTCCTGTGATCTGAAGGGACAGAAGAGCTACCATGCCTTCATGTTTTCTGATTGCTTTCACACAGATATGGAAGCAAATGCTACAGCAGGTAGGAGGAAGACAAGTCAAAAACATGTCATCATTTCTTCACTGCATGTAATTTGAATAAACCTGGAGCTCACTGTCAGGCTAGTTCTCACAGTACAGCCATGTGGACTATTTATGAGACAGATCTTGTGGTGTAAATCTTGCAGCATTGCCTCTAGAAATTATTTGAGATGACACATTGAATTCCATATTGTGTAGAGAAACACCTAAACATAAAAGAATGTAGCTTCTGCATTTTTGTCTCTTATCGTTTAAAAGATGAGATGTGCTGAAGATTTAGTCAGTTGCAGGTCTCTGATTGGTCTCTGTCAGTGACACACTGATGGTGCAGGAAGACTGTCTGGAAAACTCACCAATGATTGAATTTCCACAGTCAAAACTTCAGAAGTACTTATCTTGGCCTCTTTGCAGGAAAACAAATGCAGGAAATAAAAACATAGTTTATTTGTAGGTGAAGTGATTGACTAAAAGTGGTTTTAAAGACAAAACCTTTAGGGTGTGTTGGCGCTTGACAGATTTAGTTTTAGTTCAACTAACTCTTCTGCAGTAGCTCTGATGGAGCACATGATTTCAATTTATTTGTTTGCGGAACAATTTTAAGCTTGCATCATTCTTCCAATCACTGGGGTGGGGAGAGTAATGTTGCACATTACAGTTTGACTCAGGCTTAAATCCAGTATTTGTCCAGTGTGAACAGCAGGAGGAAACAAGACTGAAATTCTGTTTTGGTCCAGACTTTGTGAACACACCCTTGATGGTGTGTGAGGATCAGGTTTGAGCTAGTTTCTAATGCTAGATACAAAATTCCCAGTTAATCAAAGGTGCCGTGTTGCAGCCTCGTTTTTTAGAGGGGGGAAAAACCACCCAGGACTTTGGGAACAATATTTGTTGTAGTGTTTAATTTGTGTTTGGAAGCCAAATTGCATTCCTATCACGACAAAATGTGAAAACCTTGTTGCTTTAGAGAGGGAGAGACAGAATTACTGGGGATTTTCAAGGTCAATATCACAAAATTTTCTGAATAAATAGTTTTTTATTTTTTCATTGTCAGACTTGCTTGGAATTAGAAGGTTTGGTAAAAGAAACAGGAAGTGTAATCTTCAGAAAATTTAAGGACAAGACCACAGGATGATGGGAATAGGTATTTTTGTTGTTGTTCTGGTCATCTTTATAAATATTTGGCAGATTCTTCTGCTGAGCCTTTCTTCATGAAACACACAACAGCATCTCATTTTATCAGTCATTACCTCATGCTTTTATGGCAAAGATGGAGCTTATATCTGTTTTCTTTTCAGAGGTTTTTACAACAAATATGCACTAAGACATATACTGTATGTATTTTCTTCTTTGAAGGCTGCCAGAGCCATAACTTAACAGTAAAAAAGTGTTACTTGTGGTTCTGCTAGTTTGCTGGAAAATTGGATATTCATTGAGGAGCAGAATGTTTAAGCTGTAAGTGGAAATAATGACATGGATTAGATGGATGCATGCAGCAAAGTGGCTTGTTTCATAGTTTCTCACTTGCGTTACCATGGCTTTGCATTGCATTAAGGAGCACATGATTCTTCTTTACTCTGCTGAAATACACAAAAATAAATTCAAAAAGCCCACAGATCACAGATCTTTTTATTTGTTTTATTTTATTGCTTTTTCAGTGTTGTTTACCACTAAATCTAAGTTAAACATCCATTTGCACCCTCGTTTTGCCGTCTTTCTACGAGTTTTGTAAAACTTGGTTTCCTTTTGACGTTTCAAAAACCTCTTAATGAGAATATTGTCCAGTTTTTATAGTTTGTAGAGATTCTGCTCACCTTCAAAGGTGCTTTTCATGGATTTCATCACATCATGACTGTTTTCTGCTTCTTTCTTTTCCTTTATTTATTTATTTTCCCCTTTCTAGGTGATTTTGCTCATCATCTCCCTCCACCTCCTCCTTCTGTCTTCCATTCATGAGCAGCGTGGCTGAATTTAACAGCGGCAGCCATGGATGACAAGGGCTCGGTGGGGAAGATTAGCGTGTCTTCAGACTCAGTGTCCACTCTCAACAGCGAGGACTTTGTCCTTGTGTCCCGGCTTGGGGACGAGACACCATCCTCCACTAACAATGGTAGTGATGATGAAAAGACAGGACTGAAGGTAAGGATGGTTGGTGTAGATGCAGAAGCAGAACTACTGAGTCATGTTGACCTGTTAGTATTTGCATCTGTAGCGACCACACTTAACTTTGAATTCAGAAGAGATAAAGCTCACCTGCTTCTGGTTACAAATAAACATAGACTACAATGAAAAAGCTATATTCATGTTTAAGGAAAAGGAGAATGGCATCCGAATTGTCCTTCTGGCTAAATGGTGGCATGTTAGCACCTTTTTTTTTTTGTAGAAACGAACAACAACAAAATTACCCATTGCAGGATAAACCAAAACATTCTGATGCTCATTCATCTTTATTTGTTTGTAATATACAGCACAAACCTTTCAGGTTGGGGGTCATTATTTATATAGATTTATTTGTTCATCACTTGCATGTCCAAAGCTCTCGACCATCTTTTTAAACACGCTCACACTCCACTAACCACTTTTTGTGTTGCAGTTTCATTCTCATTTAGTTTTTTTTCCTCAAAGTTAGTAGTAGACCTATATGTTTAGTTTTTTTCTTCTATTTTCTTATCATTGCTTTTAAAAAATCTTGCTGATTTATGCTGTTTGTATTAATGTAGAACATGCTGGCTAAAGGTGCTGTTATCTGGTGGATTTGCAAATGTTTTTGAAAACTTGCACACACTGATCCACAGCTGAAGAAACTATTCTCGGTGTCTCTTTTTGTGTGCTAGTTCAAAGAAAAAAACAGACTCAGTGGTCAGATACCTCTGAATGTATTTGTTCTGTTCATTTAAAAAAAAAAAAAAAAGAAAATTCCTCATGGTATATTCAGAGCTTTCTTTAGTGTTTGCTCAGGAAGACAGTCGAGTCGGTTTTAAGGAGTGTGGCCACTTCAAGCTCACGTTAAATCTATTTGTAAGAAAAATAATAGTAGTATTTTGCAACTAGGGTGTGGCTTTTCACAAGGAGAATAAAGACTTTCTAGGAACAGCGTAATCTTGTGTGTGTTCCTCATGGGTTCGTATTACCTCCTCACGTTTTCTTAAATTAAATTAAGCGTCTCACCCACATACTCATGTAATTACTTGCTGTTTTTACTGCACTGGTACTGCTTTGTAGAGAAAAGTGTGTTACTGTTGTAAAAATACCAGGAGATGGCGCCAGAATAACATGGATATTGTATAATCGTTTGATAAGGATGTAGGACATTTTTCATTCTAGGACAGAATCCAATGTTCTAATTTGTTGTTTGTATGGGCAACAATGTTGTCCTGCCAACTTAGTGTTTTTGGTTGCTGTCAGCTAGATGAAAGCCAGCACCTGACACACATTCACATTTCTCACTGTGTGGAGGTAAAATCACTCCGTTCATTGACTTTTGGCCATCTTATTGTGTTTTTTGTTTTATTTTTTATTTTTTGGCGACACACTTTTTTGCCCATTCCCCTCCCAGTCAGCTCATCTAGTCAGGAGAAGAGTCGGTGTGTCTAAACTTGTTGTTTGTTATGCAGGTGATTTCTGAGGAAGGTGTCAGCTTTAAGGTCAGTCTCTTTTCAAGCTATTTTTCCTTTTTTTTTTTTTCCTCCTCAGATACAATCTTTTACTTGTATAAAAATGATCTTTCTCTCTGTGATGTGATTCTGTGGTGATTCTGTCTGTGATTATTCTTGTTTCTGTATTTTTCTTGTGGAGGGATGGCTCTTTAATGATGGTAGAAAATGGTGTTTTTTTTAGGTAAAGGCTGTAGATTTAAGTTACCTGCCCTGGCTTGTAGCTCCACCTGTAAATCAAAAGCCCCGGTACTTCTGTTT
Source organism: Kryptolebias brasiliensis (assembly GCA_028566095.1). Classification (NCBI taxonomy): domain Eukaryota; kingdom Metazoa; phylum Chordata; class Actinopteri; order Cyprinodontiformes; family Rivulidae; genus Kryptolebias; species Kryptolebias brasiliensis. The sequence continues at coordinate 17,930,600 of JAOXNZ010000038.1, forward strand.
AGTGACACCGCAGGGCTGAATGTGTGAACCTTCACAGCAGCTTTACATCAGTTTCTTCAAAGAGGAAACATGTTTTTTGTAGCATCTGTCCTGCTGTAGATATAATAATAGCATTGGATATACTACACCTCTTCAGCTACAGGGATTACTTATGGTTATCTTTACACTGCTTTTTTTTGTCAGTACAGTAGTGCCCTCTGCTGTAAGCTGCTACCAACAGAGGCAGGAATAAAAGGCTTTGCTTCATTTTGTCACACTGTGTGAACTTTGTATGTAGTGGTTTTGAAACAAGTGTATTGACAGATCTTTCTGGCTTGGCTTCTTCAGTGTGTTGGTTGAGTTATTTTAGACCACTGAACTAACATACTGACTTTACTAATAATCACTAATATTGAATACAATGTTATCACAATATATCGTTAAAGCCCACACATAACAGGGCCTTTTAAAAACTTTTTTTCAACACACTTCAATCACTGACTTGTGAAATCTGAGTAATCTGCTTCTGTTGGACAGTTCCTATGCAGTTGGGGTAAATTTGACATGTTATGATTATTACACAGACTTTTTAAACAAATCTTCATGCATTTTATTACACGTTTGTGTGTAAATCTGTTATTTTTTTTCATGCCCGTGTCTGGATCAGATCGTGGGGAATGGAAGTGAGCAGCAGCTCCAGAGAGAGTTAGCGGATGTCCTCATGGACCCGTCAGTGTCAGACACTGGGCTCGGATCAGAAAGGGGAATGAGTGTCGGTGCGAGCGACCATGGCCTTCCTCCTAACACACCATCACCTGTGCCGCCTGGCACCGACCCTCTGAGCACATCACCACCCAAACTGGAGATGGTGCTTCCTGTTCAGACGGTCCAGGAGAGTGAGCTGAATGAAAGGTCTTACAGAGGTGAGACAACGCATCTCATTCTCATCCTAATTCTGCTTTTTATTCTTATTTTATCTAATTTAGGACTTTAATCTCCTGCTTTTTGAATTTTATGTCATGAGCAGTTATATCCAAAATGTCAAAGTTCTATAAATCATATGCTGTTTTTTTTTTTTTTTTTTTCTAGTTTTGGAGTAGATGACTTAAGCCCTATTCGCACGGGATTAGTTTTACCTAGGGACCACATGCTATTTGTAGTAATTATGGAGATTGTCTGTGTTGTTAATCCCGTACGAATCGGCCATGTCAGTAATTTGTAAAGCAAAAATTCCCCTGCGAATTACCTACTATATTTTGCTGAACTCCGAGGTCCTGTGATAATACTAATCCAATGCGAATAGGCATCTCTGTAATTTGGACAGAAATGGGGAGGATCCAATTCGGAATTAGGCAGTTTTTGTTTCCTGGGCGCATTTTTATTTGCTTTTGGCAATAGAGGCTGCATTGGAGTGCATTGGAGTGTCCCGGGCCAGAAAGACAACACTGAATCCCAATTTTTTGCGAAATGTATTTAAAAAATCCCTAAAATAACAGTTTAAAATATATATTAAAAAAGAAATAATGTAATAAAAAATAAAAATATATAATAATATATTGGCACCAATAATGTGATTTGAAAGGCACTTTTAGCTGAAAACTTGTCATCCAGTAGATGATCAGCTAAAGGTTGATGCAGCTTTCACATCCTGCGTCAGGTCTTTACTGATTTTTTTTCTATTTCTTAATAGCATTACTTTCAGGTATGTGTATCTGCTTTAGAAAGTCTTTATTTGAGGCTGGACATTTTTTTGTCCTTCTTTTGTCTATTTTTACAATTTGTTTAGGCAGACTGCAAAGTATGCTGTTAGGGTCAGGTACATAAACTGGACAGAAAATGAGTGAAAAAGCAGCCAAAGTGAAAATAAAATTGGTATAAAGACTTTCAGAAAACCTGTCATACTATGGCTTAAGACCACTTCAAAAGATCACCAGAAAGTCTGACGTCTTGGAAGCAAAATTTAAATAAATTAGGAGTAGTTAAAAAAAAAATTGCTCAGAGAACAATGAGAAATAAAAATCATAAAATCAACATTTTCTCTCTCCTCCTTTCCTTTGTTTTTGTCTCGACTCTGCAGCAGATGAATCATCCTCAGAAGGAAGTCCCTGCAGCCCGATTCCAGATGAGGACAGTGTTGTGTTCAGTCAGCTGACATATCTAGGGTGTGCCTCCGTCAACGCCCCCCGGAGTGAGGTGGAGGCCCTTCGCATGATGAGTATTCTCAGAGGGCAGTGCCAACTCCCCCTGGATGTCACACTTTCAGTGCCAGGCGTGTCTGAAGGCACTGTCAGGTCAGTGAAACACACGTTAATCATTTATCATTTGTCAGTTGGAACTCTGCACAAGGTTTTTTTTTTTTTTTTTTTTAAACCTGTGTGAATATTAAGATAAATTTACTGATATGTTGACAGGTTGTTGGACCCCCACAACAACACCGAAATTGCCAATTATCCCATCTATAAGATCTTGTTCTGTGTTCGAGGCCATGACGGCACACCAGAGAGCGACTGCTTCGCCTTCACTGAGAGCCACTACAATTCTGAGATCTTCAGGATTCATGTGTTTCGCTGCCAAATCCAAGAGGCGGTGAGAAATAATTGTTGCTGTCTCATTTAAACGTAAATGTAGCTCTTGATTCCGCATAAATGCTGCATACAAAAGGCTTGCATATAGATACTAAAACATGTGAAGAAAGCCTGTTTTCTCTAAATACACATTTTATTATACATGTAAAATCACTTATACAAAAACAAATATCTTCCAAGTGTGAGTTTTGGAGCTTCAGTATGTGGCATTATGCCATGTGTTGCAGATTTCAATGCACTTTAACTTTGAGGATTTAAAATATGATGTGCATTTAATGTATAAGGGAGAGACAACTTGATATTCTAAGAATATACACAAGAGGAGATTCACCATAAACTGGGTTAAAGAGCTACTGCTGTGTTCAGTGACCTGATTTATTCTTCATGGAAGCACTCAGCGTTACGAAGAACCGTCAGTCAGATGCTGCTTTATTGGTTCCACATTATCCAGTTACCTTATGAGTCTTAGACACTCACGCCAAAACATCAAAGTGAATCAGAACAGGAAGCCGAGGTTCACACACGGATAATTCTCAGCAGTAACCGGACATCTCGCTCTCTGACTCCTCCATCTTTTTCCCTCTCCTCAGTCTTTTTTTTGCACCCACAGTTATCCCTTTTCCAATTCTCAACCTACAAACTCACCTATGCTGTTTGATGCTTTATTTTGTTGCTTAATTGCACGACACAGCAACACTGTCTGTTTTTTTTTTTTGAAAATGAGTTATTTTAGTCATGTGCCTCTCATCAGCTTCTTCCTCACAATATATAACTCCTAGCACTTCCTTAACTAGTGCAAATATTTGACTATTTTTACCTATTGTACGCCTACTTAATAAGCGTTCACATTTTGTTTTTTTAAAGTATTGCTTATCAGCACGAATGATCCTAGCCTATTCTTAGATGGTCTTGTGATAGGCTGTCACACCAGATAAAGAAAATCTGTTTTGAAGCATTCATTACAGACATAAAAAAGATCTTTTTTTTGTAGTGGGAAAATATTTCAGAGTAATTTTAGTTGCTGATCAGATTTTTTTTTTTTTTTAACCAACTGTTCATACATAAAGCATACCACCTCTTCAGTCAAACCCCATGGTTTGTTTGTAATAATTGCCTGTTCACTGATGGAGAGCCCCACTGTGCCTTCTACTCAAGAATGCCTTTTTCTGACTGTTAACTTGCTGCTTTTGTTGTGTGTTATAAAATACACATGAATTCCTCTTTTGTAAAATAGTTTTATGCAAGTAGTCTGGCCTCTTAATAAACTGAATTACAGCTAGAGAATCAAATATAAATTGAGCACCCGAAGGGACTGATATATGAGTGGTTTTTGTTGTGACATCAGTTAAAATGTCAAGTTACATGTTAGCTTAGACTTGTAGGGAAAACTCAAAGGTTTGACATGTTTCAAATTAAAAGCTGTAACAGTTTATGTAAGTACGGGATCCAATTCAAAAAGCTTGTGTTGATATCAAAATACATCTCAGAGTTAAAGCATTTTCCCTGTTGTTTCAGTTTGTTTTTCTCCTATAAAGGCAGCCACACACTGGGCAATTTGAGAGATTTTATAGGTTTTCTGCAAAACACACCATTTAATAGGTATTCAGGTTATTGGACGTGACTCTAATGTATGCACTGCAGACGTTATGATGTTTATACTCCCTGAATTGTAGCAGTGAGGCAAGTCAGGCGTCAAACTGAGCTTTAAAACCTTCAGAATTTGTTTCCTTTCTATGTTCTTCTGTGCGTGATGAGCTAGTCACTGCCTCAACTTCACCAATTTAATTTTTTTAAAATTTTAGTCTGAATTTAAAAAGTTACGTTTTCTATGTACACTTTATGTCCTGGAAGAGCTCCTTCAAGTTGTACATGAAGACATCCATTAAAAAACACTAAAAACTGGAAAGGTTTGCTCTTTCTTCAAATTAAGCACACAACACTTTCATTGTGTTGAACGTTACTCTTTTATCGAAACAAGGGGTGAGCCTTTTGTATTACTGTGCTCATTCATTCAACTCGCTTCCCTTCATTTGTGGTTGCTCAAAATACAGCCTCTGCAAAGACTCCTGATGTTCTTGTTCTGTACCAGTGGTATAACAAACACTGTTTTATTTGCAGCTCTGGAAGAATCAAGAGTGTTAAATCCAAAAAAGGTTAAAAACAAAAACAACTGGACTTCTATTCTGTATTTGAAGACGTTTCGCTTTTCATCTGAAGAGCTTTCTCAATTCAAAAAGCAGAGAGTGGAGTTTGAGCTTTTAAAGCTGAGATGTTCTGTAAGCTGGATTCACATGCAGATTGCCCTCTCTCTCCT
>JAOXNZ010000038.1:17943245-17954615 GCA_028566095.1 Kryptolebias brasiliensis
ATATATATATATAAATCTGTTTATCTGAATGTACATTTTTTTTCTCATAAATAGATTTGTGGATTCATGTCTATTGAAAATATTAAATCATCATCAGTGAACTTAATGTTTCTCTGGGGAAAAAAAGCTTAAATAAAAAAGAAATCATAAGACTAAGCTGTTTTAACAATAGGCTTCTGTGTGTGACTGGTGATATTTTTTTGTATTTCAATAAGACTTTGTGTGTGTGTGTGTGTGTGTTTTGTGGCATTCTGGGACCTCAGACACGCAAATCGCAGAAAGACCTTTTCAGGTTTTATGGCTCGAGGGCCAAGCCTGGCAGTAATTGCATCACATGCGAACACACACACACACACACGTAGAAAGTCTTTTAGAAAGTCCTTCTTAGTCCCAGCAAAAAATGCCACAAATTGCACAACATGACATTGTGAACAAAAAAAAGGTAAGTAAACAGAGAGAGATTAATTAAGAATGGGCGAACATTTCGAGAATCTTTATCTGTCACAGTTTTGGGAGTTTTAGGTGTTTTGTGTTCCTGGTTTTCAGTTCTGTAATTCCTGCTTCAGTTTATGTATCTGTTTACAGTGATGTTTATTTCTGCCCATACTTTGATTTCTTAGTCTTCTGTCTTTTCTGTAACCCGTCTAGCCTGTCTAGGTTTTGATTTCCATGCTCCATCAATTTCACCTGAAATTCATTTCTAATCATCTCAGCTGTTCTGAGTCACCAGTCAACCCTCGCAGCAGATATAAGCTCCCTGTCTTCCCTCACTCTCGGTCAGATCCTCATGTAGGTAACTCCCCTGGTCAGTCTTCGGTTCTGTTTTTGTTGCCTGCAACCCTGGGGTTTGTTTTCCTTTAATAAATTGCCTTTTCTTTTTTTTTATTTAAACCCGCCTACCACCCGCTGTTCTGCACTCTTGGGCCCTCAACCAACCTCCAACAACATTGTTACATTATCTGTATGCTTAAGTCAGGCAGTAGGAAGTAAGTTTGTACAACTCAAATGTAGTATCTTAGTAGTGTGCTGGTAGATTGAGTTTATTTCTATCATACCTATAAATAATGTTTTCCCAGCCAATATGACATTTAATATGGAATAAAGGAATCTAGGCTGGAAAACATTCCGTCGTTTGTTATTTCTACAGTTTCCTATTGGCTCTTTTACTGCCCTGCTAGAAAAAATATGGTACAATTTAATCAAAAATTTAGTGTCAAGTGAGCAGTCAACACAACACATGCTGGTATCTTACATTTTATAGCAGTAACTTTAATTTTTGACTGATTGCATCACCCTGAGGAGGAAATGGGAGTTTTGACATTCAACTCATTTATATAATTTGTTTGTTTACACATGTCCTCCTCAGCCTTATGATGTTTGTCACACAAAACCCTCAGTGTGAAAACATTCCAAGCAAGTGTGTTCAGAAACAACACATTTATGAAGGAGGACACTGGAGTAAAAACACAAATAGATCATAAAGAGCAGAAATGTTAAGTCATTATGATTTAGTAGTTTCTCCTGTCTTTCTTAGGCACATGAACTTATCGGTGCGTCCGAAACAGCTGTCAGCTCTTGTCCGGAGCGGCATCCCTGAGGCACTCCGGGGGGAGGTGTGGCAGCTCCTGGCAGGCTGCCACAACAATGACCACCTGGTAGAAGAATACCGAACTCTGATCACAAAGGTAAGGCCGCACTGAGGTTGTCTTAATAACCAGGACACGCATCACTAACCGTAAAGCTTTAATATTTTTGTTTGAAAAGACAAATAAAAATGCTAGTTGATGGTTTGAGCTAAAATGAAATGGAAATGGTTTCAATCATCTAATCGAAAACATTAGGACGTCCAAATTAGCCCAGATTCTGTTAGGATTGGCAGTGACAAAAGGCATCAGCCACATTTTCACCTCATTAGCACATTATACCCCACTAAGCTGCACAGTGGTGGTGTTACTATCAGCACCACCTTAGTATCACATTTCTGATCCAAGAAATTCAGCCATCTATGGAATAGTAGGGCTTTGATTACTAAATCTTGGCTTTATGTGGTACATCTACCTACACATGTTCCAAACGTGAAGTTCTTGCAGGTTACAGCAGTCATCTCGCTTTTCAGCTCACAACCGAGCAAAGTAAATACCCATTTTAACAACTGGTTATATAACAGCATTTTGAATGTGTTTAAAAAGGAGAGGAATAAAGTTCCTGAATGAATTTTACAAATTTGAGTTTGTACATATGTGTTACATATAGATTAAAATAACTTGAACTTGAATTCTTCAGCTTCTGAATGTTTGTCCAAGCTTCACCAATTGCTGAGATTAATTTTAGTAGTTTAGTTATTTTTGTTCTTACAGATAGTTTAAGCTCACGCTGAAGTTTCATGTGAGAGTATAATTGTTACTTTTGTTCTTTTTGGCAACAGTCGTAATTCAGTTTTCCTTTTTTTTTGTCTACCTCAGGGGGCACGAATTGAGATGTTTCATAAGGTTGTGTCTCATACGTGCTTTTAAACTTGTGATGGTCACCAGTGTTGCCCTGTAGATTAGAGCTGCTGATTATTTCTCCTTTTTTTAATTCTTTTTATTAAAAACAAATATTACTTTTTTGTTCCTGTTAACATTCCAACATTGCTTTAGTTTAGCTGTTTCAACTCTCATCTAGTACCTTTTTAAAAAACTGTCTGCAATAATAAAAATGCTAATTTACTACAAATCTTTCAAAGCAAAAAGAATGACAGATTTCAACAAGGTATTTGTATGCTCTTGCTGCAACAATCAAGGATCTGGATTTGGAAAACAAGCACCAGCTTTGTGGTCTTTCTTTTTTATTTTATTTTTTTTAGATTTGAAATATATTTTATCATGATGTTGTTGAGTTACGTTTTTGTGTCTGAATGTGAGATGCAAGAAATGACATCTGGCTGTTTAGTTTAGGAGAAATTGGCAGATGTGACCCAACCCTGGTGAATATGGCTACCCCTTGGTGCACTCGGGTTTAGTTTATGTCATTGTTTTTGGCTCCAGCTCTTTTCTAAAGGCCACATCGCCAACAGCGAGCTGATTCCCAAGTGGTGAAAAGATGTTGATTCTGCTTTTTTTTTGTTTTCCTTTCTTTCTAAATCTCTTGTATCCTCTTCTTTAACCCAGCATTTCTTCTCTTGTCTTTTCCCATTTTTGTCTGTTCCTTTTTTTTTTGTTAGCATGAATGGTATGACAAAAACTCAGACAAATAGACAGAAAGTTGGAAAGGAAGTTATTGCAGAAGCACTAAAGCATTCCATATTTGTGCATCAGTGAACAAGCTTGCAGGGAAAAGTGTGAAGAATTTGTGCCTCTAAATCTGACTCAGACACAGCATTTCTGTTGTTGTTTTGTTTGTCTGCACTGAGCTGGATTAACAAGACACTAAAGAACAGTAAAGAAATAAATTGATCTAAAGCAGGTGAGGCTGCACACGAGGGGACAGTGGCTACCCCCTCCTAACTGCCTCCTAACCCCCTTTCCAAACCCCCAGAGCGCAGAAGAGTCGCGCTTTAATACCGCTCACATCTGTGCGCGCTCCCTCGCGAGGTGCGCTGATCAGTTTTTGGCAGACCATCACTTTTCGGCATGACACCGGCCATCCTTCTTTCAAAAGGTGTCAGTTCGGGTACACCGTTACCCCCACCTGTGGCTGACATGCTCTGGCGGTGGCTGGTTAGTCGCTTTTTTTGCCTCCACCCTAAAATCTGACCACTGTTTCTTCACCCCGGCCACGGTCCTCTCTGTCGCACTCACTGAACAGTGGGAACGACTTGTTGCCGCTCACCACGCTTCCTTTTATTTGTAACTCCACTACTGTGGCTCCCAAAAATGATATTTTTTCTGTCCTCCACCTCACTCAGCAGCACATCGATTTCTGCCTCGGTGAAATTTGGTTTCTTTGCTCTTTTCTCTGCGGTTGCCATTGGTAACCATGAAACAACATTGATCAGCTGGCTCGTTTAAATCCACCTAAACATTCATGAGGTGCTTTGCATTGACCATTTATGGTTGAATGTGGGCGTGTGGAGGGCAGAACCTGAGGCGGGACCTAGAGCAAACTTTTAAGTACAGGTGTGATTTATGAAGTGAAATTGCTTGCTGCTGTGCGTGCGCATAAATCTGAATTTTTTTTGGCGTACACCATTTTTGCCTTTTGGGCGCACATACACTTTTAGTAGAAATCCTACGCAATCTTTTATAAATGAGACCCCAGGTTCTTTGCAGTATTTCTTTGTTGTCTTTTTTTTATCCAGTATTAGTTGTTACACAAATAGTCATTGACGAGCGGTCACAAACAAGTCTGCTGAGCTTTAAGACTTTTTAAACTGTTTAAATAAAGTCTGAAAGTCTTAAGTCAAATCTTAATTAGTCTGTTTAAAATCCTCCTTTGTGGAGAACATTGACAAAATTAAGTCCATCTCTAAATTTGTAAAGACCAGATTATGAACAATAAATAGGAAATTGTCTTTTATTTTCCTCTCTAATATGTCTTGACTCTACTTCACTTTCTTTATTAGTTTTTATTGTTTTTACGTTAGGCACTTTTACATTAGGCTCTTTTTGTAGCTCCACCTCAGTTGTGGGTCCAGGTGAGTTGGGCCAAAACATTAAAAACAGGTCATGCAAAAGTACTGCAGACTGTTGTCTCTAGAAGACATACTGACAATGTTTGAGCAGTATTGCACACAATTCTTTGTTCATATAATGTAATAATGTTTAAAAAGCTGTTCATGCTATTTACATAATGGATGTACTCTGCAAAATTGTGGGCATATATTTACACATGGTTTGATCCCCCACATTCCACCTCACTAACTCTGTTGCACACTGGCATGATCGGAAAAACTGTATTTATTTATTTTTTTTCCCACACCGTTTGGTAGAAGCCCTGTGTCCTCTTTTGGTAGTTTCACAACAATAATCAGCCGACTGCAGTCATGTAACTGAGTTGGGCTGTATCACGTGGAAGAGTGATTTTGTTGATAATCATATTGCTGTTGTAACCAGTATTCATTAAATATTCTGAAGAAATGTCTTCACTGCACGTGTTATCAATGCCCTGCCCATATTTTATTTCCAGATTTGTCTTTTAGTGGTTAAGGCAGTGTTTGGGTTTATCTCTGTTTTGGTAACATGTATTCCCTGTGGAACCCTAAAAAGCACCCCAATCTTTGACTCCAACAGCTGGATATCTGAGTACCCACCTGACCTTGAATCTGGCTTTGGCAGCTACCTGGTTCAGTGTTAAATGATTTTATTCCAGAGGTTGTTACAAAACATAATGTGACACGTGCACACATGCTTTGTTGTACATGTTGCCATATTACATACGAACAGTCTATATATTTATACCAACATAATGGTGACTTTTATAGTTATTTATTTTGAGTTTAGTCTCATACTTTGGAACTGTTGGTATTGTTAATCTGTTTCCTGTAAAAGGTATAGTAGATGTTATATTTTCCTAGAACAAATATATTAAAAAGATTTACTCAAACATATACTGCTGGTTAGTTTTAATGGAAACAAATCCAGAGGTTTTAATGATGGACATTAACTGTTTTTACTCAGATAATTTAAGGTACTTGGTAATAGGAGCAAAGCACAAGCAGGTCAGATATGTAGGTGGGCAATAAGTCTGTATGATAATGCTAATAATATAATTTAACTTCCATATGAATAGACGAGGACAGACATACAGACTTCTGTCTGCAGTGTGGACTCAAAGTGATCACAAACACAGGCTGTGTGCTCAGTGCTGCTCCAACAGCCTCCCTTGGAAAACAAAAACAAGCTCCTATAAGAACCTGTCTGCCTGAATATTTGTCTGACTCACATAATGACCTGTCTGCTTGCTGCTCAGTCTGTCTTTACACTTAGTTGTATTTGTGCATGTCTGACTTGTTTTGACTTTTACATGTTTGTACTCTTGTCAGCTTGTGTGTCCTCCTGCTCCTCGGTGTCTGAATGCTCACTTGTGTTTTCCATCACTGATTCTTTCTCTCTTTCTCCTGCTGTCTTGAGATTCTAGTATAGCTACATTATTTTCATTTACTTTGTGGCTTTATCATAATTGTCTCTGTTTTTTAGAATGTCTTTTTTTTGTTTTGTTTTCTTACTGAATTTCTCACCTTAAAGTAGGGAAACTGAGGGTCAAGTGAGTCTTTTGTAATTTTTAAAATATGTTGGCATTTATGCACGCACACATTTATCTAGAAAAACACAGTTTACATACAGTACTGTGCAAAAATCTTGAGTCATTTCTTTTTATTTGTCTTTCAAAGTTATCTTGATCAGTAGTTCTCTGGGTATTCTGAAGGTCTGCCAAAGTTTTTCTTTGGATTTTGGCTGCTAGTTCAAATTACAAGGCTTGCAAAGTATAAATAAATTAGAGATGGTTAAGTTCTTGTCCAGTGTTGTATAAACCCTTTTTAATATGCATCTTTTAATTTGAATCTGTACAGTTGTTTGGTGGTGGGCTTCAGCCTGATGAATAATATTAGTAATAAAAAACTGAAAATAGGACAGGAAACTTTCTTATTCTCATTAGCAGTGACTTGCCTTTCCTGGAGTTCTTTTAAGTTAGTTACGATTACATAACTGTCTGTAGCATTAAACCTATTGCAATTAAATAGATTTACTTCTTGAATAATGTTAACTGTATGGGCAGGAATGTGATTTAAAGGAACGTTAGTCATTCTTATCATTGTTTACAATCATCATGTTTTCTCTCTCTCTCTCCCTAAAATCAAATGTGCTGCACAGTAGTCTTATGCTATTGTATTGCTACAATTTGTGTCATATTTCAGATAGATAACAGTGCTGAGTTATGCTCAGCTTGGCATGCAGGGTACATTATATCATGCTTATGTTTTTATGTTTGTTTGCTTTTAATGTTTTGTTTTTGTTTTGCAACTTTTTTACCTGCAGTTTTCTCTTTTTAAAATCTTGGACTTCTTTCTGTCTTCGTCCTCTTCTCATTGTTGATGAGCTGTTTCTTTCGACTTCCATTTTCTCATTTCTTCCCCTCGTTTCTCTCCTCCTTCCAGCCTTTTAGCCCCACTGTCATCTATTTTTAGCTCCTCGTGTAACTGGCAGAGGAGGTGCGTGAAAGCATGGGAGAGTGTCTGGATTTCGGGGGAGAAAGGTGGTGTGTGTGAGAGTGTGTGTGGGCATGTTTGGGTCTCCATCACGCTACGCTACATTTTCCTGCACGAGGCAAACTGTCTTCAGAAAGTCACCAGGGAAAGGATGCAGACAGCGCTGTGCTAAATCTGACAGTAATTACTACCTACCGAAGTTGCTAATTTTAGAAGAGTAATTCAATTTAATCTCCACATCATGTGTTCTAGAAATAACTGTCAGTAATTATTCTGGCTGATATTCATTAGACCAATAACAAAGGTGCTGATTTGCCCATGTAACAAGGTTGCTGTTGATTTTGCTGAGAGTGGGATTAAAACAAATTGATTTTGCCCCTGTGGTGTGGTTTATTGGGTCAGAGCAAGTCTCCTGTAAAATGGAGATGCAGCATCTCATATAGAAAACCCAGGGATACATTAATACATTTTAATCCGAACGCACACCATCTATGATTTAAAAAGGATATTTACAATTAGAATTTACAAAAAACATGGATTTTGTTTCCTCTTAACTTGCTGATGCTCTTGTACACTCTCAGAATGAACTGACTTACAATAGTTGTTTTGACCCACAGTTCAAGATTATTAAACTTTTGTTCTGTTTCAGTCTCTTCTTTCAAAAGACTGACAACTTTTTTTTTATCTAGTAAAGACCCCAAACAATGTCAACATGATGCAGCTGTAGTGTTCACTGTATGTGAGCTTGTGTAAATTTTTTACATTTTTGTGTTGAATAAATGGTATTTATCAGATGCTCATTGCTGTAACATTACCACTGCATTGTTCCTACTACAATTTAAAGAGTCAGAGGAAAATATTTATCTAATTTTTTCCCATAAAAATGCCACATGATTCTGCACTTAACACCACGAGTTTTCACAAAATGCCTTAAGCATTTGGCTATTTATTAAGTAGCAACTGTTGAACAAAGTCATACTTTTTTTTTTTCAAGCTCAAAATGATTTTGTTCTTATTTTTGAGACTGAAAAGGAAAATTAAATCTCAGGTGGCGTTTATAAAAATTGATTGCACATTATTAAAAACTAACTTTTTTCCCCTTCCTTTATTTGCACGATATACTTGAAGTCGGCTGCATAAATTTTCTTTGCATTACTTAATCAGTTAAAGCCCATATTAAACAATTTATGCCTTTTGTCATTTTTAAATTAGTCTGTTATGTCTCTACATTCCTGCAAATTATTGTCATTGCACCTAGTGAAACATTACTAAATACATTTAGTCTTTTTTCAGAATATAGTATCAGCATTAAACAAAAACAGAGCAAAGGAAATTCACTTTTAAATATGCAATCTGATAACAGTGACTTAATTCTTTAACATTATGTTGACTGTATTTTTTATTTATAGGAGCTGACTTGAAATGTGCACAAGTGACTCTTTAAGCAGATCCCTGTCTAATGTTGTACTTTCCACAGTGTAATTTGTTTACAATCAGAATAAAGTAAAAAGTTTTGCACCAAAGCACGTGGTCATGGTTACGTGTAAACAAAGACTGTACTTTAGAAAATATTTGTTTATGTCCTCACAGCCTAAATATAGGTTTTCCAGGTTCTAGGTTGCACTGATTATTAATTTTAGCTTTGTCAAACAGTTTGTTTAAATTGCAGGATGATTATCAGACACTTGAAAGTTAAAAACCATAAGGAGGTGTGGGAGGGAGGGGGTAGAACGCAGCCTCGTGTCTTTGCGGATGATGATTGGCTGGAAACACAGACAGTGGGTGGAGCCTCAGCGCTGCTGTTTCTGTCGAGAGAGGCAGAGGGAGTGAGACGGTGTGTGAGAAACAGACAGCAGAGCAGAATAAATGAACACAGAGGGGTTCTCCCTGCATCGACAGAAGTAACCGCTGAGAGGATTTAACTTTTTTTTTTACTGCATGTTTGTTGGAGCTGCTTTTTGACTTCAGCCGTTCCACTTATGGCCTCTGTCATCCCAGTGTACAGTTTTCTGCTGTGATTTTCCTGCGACGGACCAGAATGAAACTGACACAGGTCTAAGTGCAGATGGAGTTGTGATTTGAACCGCGGATAAAGCCTAAAAGCAGAAAAGACATGATGCCTAGTCATTCCTACAGTATATGTATGCAGCTCATTAAACAATAATGACTTTCTTTTGGAATCTGTGACGGTGCAGCAGATGTTGAGGACATCACAGACTTTATAGGGAATGGAGGCTTGAAAGTCTAAGCTGGAGCTGAATGCCTTCAAAATCACTTGTATCTGGGAACTGTACTCATTTACTGAAGAGTTTTAAAAAAGGAAAGACCATTTACTTTTCTGTTTATTGTTTTTTACTGGTATTGCAATTTTGTCTCCAATCAAGGACAATACCAGGGGACTGTCTAACCTTTATCTGCCCTCTTCATCTTTCCTGCCTTTAAAATGCTTCATAGAGATATTTGTTTGGACTGAAACCAGACCGCTTTTAGAGGCAGCCAGCTATCTGACAAAATAGTGGGTTTTTGGATTTATCGTACCCTTAAAGGGCCCCCTCATATGTATTACAGCCCAAGATCATGAATTCCTCCCTGGATTCGCTGAACCAGAGCTCCACTGACTCGTCAACCTTTTCTGCCCCCTTCTGCTTACTTGTGATAAGCTATTCCCAAACTTTCACCACCTGCCTCCTTGAAGTGTCAATCATACTCCTCCTGACTGTTCTTATTATTTGTGGCAACTTGGTGGTGATTTTTGTGTTTCACTGTGCTCCGTTGCTTAGTCAGCACACCACCAGCGCATTCATTCAGACTATGGCATACGCAGATCTGCTGGTGGGGGTCAGCTGCCTGTTTCCCTCGCTGTCGCTACTCCATCATCTGCAGGATCTGGACCACAAACTCACCTGCCAGGTGTTCGGCTACATGGTATCTGTTTTAAAGTCAGTTTCAATGGTGTCTCTTGCATGTGTGAGCGTAGACCGCTACATTGCCATTACAAGACCCTTGACTTATTCGTCGCTCGTGACGCCTTGTCGAGTGCGCTGCTGTATTGTTCTGATCTGGCTCTACTCAGCTCTGGTGTTCCTCCCATCTTTTTTCGGATGGGGCAAACCTGGCTATCATGGTGATGTAGTGAAGTGGTGTGCAGTGGAGTGGAGGACTAGTCCATCATTCACAGCCTTTATTGTTGCACTGCTCTACGCCCCAGCTGCTCTCACCATCTGCTTCACCTACGCCAACATCTTCAAGATCTGCCGACAGCACACCCGTGAGATCAGCGAGCGCCATGCACGTTATCGACCGCAACAGCAGCAGGGCCCAGGAATGACATCAGGATCTGTAGTCAAGGACACCAGCACTGTAGAACAAGGGCACTATCCCCACTCATCCCAGTCGCACAAGCCCGAGCACCAGCACCAGCAATCTCATTATCAGCAGTCCACGTCCACATACCCAGACAAGCGATATGCTATGGTTTTGTTTCGCATCACTAGTGTGTTTTACATCCTCTGGTTGCCCTACATTCTGTACTTTCTGCTGGAGAGCGGAGGGATATACCACCACCCTGCAGCCTCATTTTTTACCACGTGGTTGGCAATCAGCAACAGCTTTTGTAACTGTCTCATTTACAGCCTCTCCAACTCTGCTTTCAGGAAGGGCCTGAAACGCCTCTGCTCCTTCTGTTTACAGCGCAGCGGCGGCTTCGGAGTTAGGAACGCCAAAAAGCCTTTTGTTGGTTTTGTTGAAAAAGGTTGTGAAGTGCAGGGGTATGGATATAGCCACAGGGAAATGGGAATTAGTAGAACATGTCATGTGTAGTTCAAACGCAGAAAACCTTTGTGGCAAATTTGAGCTTTGGGGCAAAATGTCTAAAGGACTGCTTTAATTCCAGTGTGTTCTTCTAAGATATGGAAGAAGGCACTGTTCTGTCACTGCTGTTTCTGTTGCAAATGGATCTCTGTACACAGCTGGAAAAGACAGAAAGCAGAATCAAGACCGAAGCAGTGAAAAACAAAAGGACCTATTAGTGCTTCAAAGTGCTTTTATTGATCATAAACACATGGTGTATTATGTATTAGGGGCTGATAGATGAAGCAATTTAATATGAGTGAGAAAAGCGTCTCTCTGTCCTCCCAGGGATTAAATGTTTTTGAGGTTGGACAAAATGTTAACCTACTGGTGGTCTTTTTTTTTTTTTTTTTTTTGGAACAGAAAAAGTAACTTATTTTTCCAAAAAAACAAAA
>JAOXNZ010000038.1:18043881-18059868 GCA_028566095.1 Kryptolebias brasiliensis
TACTTTAGGTTAACAGACTTAAGTCTTCGCCTGTTTCTGCAGATGCCCTCCTAACTATAATTCAGCCATATTGCAAAGAACCATATTTAACCAGAAACAGACGACTGACAGGACAAATATTTTGTTTATGTGTTGTAGTATTTATCAGTCCAATGTTCTTACATCTTGAACTAGCTGTTCAACCATCCTCTAAAATTACTCTGCTGTTTAACATTACAATAAATTAGATTTATCTTTCATTTTTGTGTAAAAATGTATTCATCAAAAAGTCAACAATGACAGTCATGGCTACTGACAAGCATCAAACCAAGCAAAAAACTTTTAAAAACTGAGAAAACGTTCAAAAGATTTAAATCCTCTGCTGTGTTTCTGGTGTTTCTTCTACATATGTGCACACCTAAACTCTGAAAAAGAAAAGAATATCTGAGCTGCAAATTCCATCTTCCTGCTTTTGCATTTGAACACAAGCTTGAGAGGATGGAGGGGAAGTGAGGAACAGAGATGCTTCCTCAACTTTTCCCTTTGGGAATGGTCACCATGGTTACAGATGCATTTTCAGCTGAATGTGGGACAAACAGAGAAACAGAGAAAAAGCGAGAGACAGACAGAGACAGACAGGGAGAGAGAGATAGAGAGAGACAAAGACAGAGATGGAGAAAGATAGTATAATAAAATGTTAAATGTGTTATTATACAGGTAATAAAAATCAGTTGTAACTACAGAAGATGTATATTCTATGAAGACGCAGAGTGAATGCTGAGCACTGAATGACTTTGCTGAAATTCGTTGAAGTGAAAAGTTAGTTGTTAAAATGTTGTTAAAAGGCTAAAATCAAGCTAAAAGCTATAAACAGCAGGATAATAAGATAAAGCTAAAACCAGCAAAATACTAACTAAAAATAGCAAAAACAATGCTCAAATTGGTGAAATAGTAACTAAAATTAAACAGATGATATAACTAAGCTTAGCAAAACTGTAGCTAAAAGCAGCAGAACATTAGCTAAAATTAGCCAAAGCAGATGCTACAATTGGTAAAACAGCTAAACATAGTGAAATGGATGCTAAAGCTAAACTTAACAAGACTGAAGCTAAAAGCAAAAAGAAGCAGACCGATAGCTAAAAGCTAAAATAGCAAAACAAACCAAGAGAAACAAAACAAGACAAAAACTGAGCAAGTATACTAAAGCAGATTGCATAAAGAATGCTTTTGACGGAATTAAATAAGTCTGAATGTATTTCATTTTAAATAAAGTTTAATACTCTGAAATGTATAAAAAGTTACAAAAGTCAAAAGTCATAGCACACTATTCCCAATCGAGCTAAAGAAAATTGATATCTGAACGGTTAATATAGCAGGGTATGTAGAAGTAGTCAAACTGCAAACAAACATACTATAAACAGGAAAACAATAGTGTGAATGCATTCACACAATAGAGATAACTTATAAGACTCCTAATGTAAAAATATCAGTCTGAATGTGGAATCAGCATCAATCAGAGTGCAAAAGAGCATTCAGGATGCAGTTACAGAAACTCATCTGCCATTTATAGCCCTGCAACGAGCGAGCTCACCACAAGACACCTGATCTCCAGCAGGAAAACACATAAGGTGGCAGGATGAAGCAGTGACCCAAAGTACGGCCTAAAGGAAAACAGAGACCAACGAGAACAAACAGCATCAAGAGTCTAGAACAGCTCATCTTACAAGCAGACAATCAGACTCCATCTATATTTCAACAGCTGTGGAAAACTGTCACAATGGGCTTTTCAGATCCTAGATTAGAGGAGGGCACTTTTAATGAGGGGGAGGGCAGACTGGGATCATGTTTACCATCTGGTGGCCTAACTACAGTATCAGCTTAGGGCAATTTGTTCAAAATCGGTGATGAACCTCCAGGAAGAGAAACTGAACTTCTGCTTTAAATCTAAATTGTTTTTAACGGTCTCATAATTTACCTGACAGACTTAAACCAAAACTTATCTTCTCAGTTCTCAAAGTTTTGTAGGTTACATATTTATTTATGCAAAGCAGCGTAATTTAAAAACCTATTAAGGCGACTCACTTCACCTTCTTTTGAAACATCTCTTTTGGGGAACATAACTTAGCTGGAGTTCGTTTCTCTGAACAGTGGGTGGGCAGATATTGCGCTCAACATGGGGGACGATTTTCTCTGTTTTTTTTCTGCTATAACTTTATCAATATTTGCATTAAGTGCAGTGTGCACAGGAACAATAAATTATTCATGGGAAACAAAGAAAAATACTTGTAAGGGCTGGTTCCACTTGACAGCACTGGACTTACCAAACTTGTGTGTGTGTGTTTGTGTGTTCAGGGTGCTGAGTGAGTGTCACTGAGCATTGGTGTGTAAGAAAGGAAGAGAGAGTGATGCGCTTTGCTGCGCTCACCAGCAAAGTCACTGCTTTTTCAAGGACACTGCGGCTACAGGGGCAAGAAAGAGAAAAGGAGTGACACACAGGAAGAAAACAGCGAGAAGAAGACAGGAACATATTAAAACTGTTGGTGACAGAAGGCCAGGTGAGATACAGAAAGGAAAGAAAACTGGAAAAAGAAATAACAGTTGTGAAGGCAACAGATGACAAAAATAAGAGTTTAGTGAAGGGGTGATGATGGAAGCACATCATCTCCACTTTTTTTTTTTAAGTTAATGAACATTTTTTTATTTACCTGCTGCCAAAAGTAAAAGGACAATAATGTTTTTGCCTGTGTTTGATTTTAATAAAACACCCAGAAAGGAACTACTGGATGTACCTCTGCAACTGATGGAATCAACTCCATTCAAGATGGACGCCACAGCTGCACAACCTAATTAAACACAAGAATAGGTTTAACTCAGTCAATTGTACAGATATTGAGGTAATATTTGTTGTGGTAGTAGCCGAGAGTCATTGAAAGGGCATCCCAGTATTTGCTTGAAACTTTGCCATTAACTATTGGAATCAACAATGTTGTTTAGAAAAATATCTCATGAACCACTGGACAGATTTTAATGAAACTCTCAAAAAGTAATCATTGGATGGACATCTACAACACATTGTCTTTTGGAGTCAACCAAAATTAAGATGGCCCCCAAAGTCAATCAATCTTAGGTGGCACAAAAATGGCTATAACCCAGTCACCTTAGCAGATATTGAAATAAAATTTGGTGTGGTAGTAGCTGAGAGTCGTCCTCAACACATACTTCAAGCTCTATCACATCATTTACAAGGTTTGATCGAAACAGCTACAACGCCATCATTTCTCAACATAAGATGATCCTAGTTTAAAACTCTGGCGTGAAAGGCAGCGGGTGATCTGCATTCCTTCAAGGAATGCTAGCCCTTTATGTAAAGTCAGTTTCTGTGAATCAAAAAGTGAAACAATTTAGTTTTAGAAAAACTTGAACAAAACGTAAGGTATGTAAACAAACAAGAAAACAGTTTGTTCTGTTCAAACCTGTTCAGCAGAAAAGACATCAGCGCTACAGCAAGTGTACTGACGATTTTTGTGATCAAGTGCAATTTCAGTTTTCACCAATAATTACTTAACCTTGTTTTCCATACAAGAGGCTAAAATTAAATATGTGCCTGGTATTTTGTCTTTGTAAGTTTTTCAGTGATTCATAGACTCTAAATAAAATTAGTACAAACTAAATTGAGTAAATTAACTCTGACACGCCACTGAGAAATGACCTACCGCTGAGCTAAAGCAGGCAGCCATGGTTGAGCTATGTGCACTGAGGAGAGGAGCGGCGGAGGATATTTTTCTGCCTGATTCAGTCTCACTAGTGATGCACTAAAATCTCCACTATTTACACTTAAAAACATGCACACAGACACCCCAAACACTCCCACTGAGATGATAGTGGGAAAGGCCACTGGGAGAGCTGCATGAAAACTACTTTACATACATAAGTAGGCAGTTTACTAAACCAGAGAGTGAACTCTGTAACCACTCAGACCGCAGGCCCTGGCTGACTATGATTAAAACTATCTGTAATGATAACAGTAACAACAAGGCCACAAATTACTGAAGCATTCGTTTTTGTTTTACGAGTATGACCACAGATAAGTAGGTGTGGGGGGTGTTTAAGGTTAGCACTGTAAATTTAAACCCCAGTTGTTTATACACTCTTGAAAGGGCACCCCAGTATTACGCCAAGGTGTGTAACAGACCCGGTCCACTACAGGATACGGTGTCGGAGTCACATTTTGCCTCACCTGAGTGTGAAAACAAAGTGCTCTAATGCAACCTCAGCAGAGAAGAAAATAGTGTTTGATTCTTTTATCATTATTTAGCTCACTATTATGAGCTAAATTCAAATAATGAAAATAATAAAGCTCTTCAAGGTGAGACGGTGAGTGAATGAAAGCTGACATTGTGGACTGATATTACACCTAAACTCATACAGGATGATAACTGTCCAAATCTTTTGTTTTGGACCAAAAAGGATAACGTGGAGTCTTTTATTTTGGAAGAATCCAGTGTCCCTGAAGAATTTTAACCAGTCTCCAGGGTATAAGTCACAAGCTTTAAATTTAGCCTTTTCTTTGTTTCTTGCTTTAGCAGGCTTTTACACATTTTGCTGCCAGACAAATTGACACATATCATTTTTATTCTTATTTATTTTGTTTCCTCCTGAAAAGTAAAACAAAGTTACAATAATATGTCCTGCCACTCCAACAGAAAAGCACAATACATGTAATATTTACAACAAAAAATAGTGATGCCTGATTAAAATCCTGAAAAATAAATGGTTTTCAAATGTTTATGCCGGCAACCTAAATCATTATTAAATATGTTTTGTTTTAA
This sequence comes from Kryptolebias brasiliensis, assembly GCA_028566095.1. NCBI lineage: Eukaryota > Metazoa > Chordata > Actinopteri > Cyprinodontiformes > Rivulidae > Kryptolebias > Kryptolebias brasiliensis. Next base: position 18,048,690 of record JAOXNZ010000038.1, read on the forward strand.
AGGGTAAATGGATAACTCATTAAGCAGATAAACTATGGCTGCATGATATTAGTAAATGATCTGGTTGTAATATTATTGTAGAATACTGCAATGGCTATATTAGTTGCAATAAAACAACATATTCTATCAAAACAATGTTTACAACACTCTCCATGTGAAAGCTGTGCCAAATTTGTTTGTTTTTTGCAATATTGATTACACAAGCAGATATTGCAATATGAAGACATTTTCTACATTTTGTGTAGCTGTAATGCAAACTGTTAACTGAGGAACTATTGTAAAAGCTTTCCAGAAAGAAAAAAAAAACATGTAGTGTATAAAGGAAAAAATATGTTTATAAGTTCATAGTTACATTTCCTCACACAACAACCACACAGACAGTAAAACTGTGTTTAAGTGAAATTCAGTCCTTTCAAAACCTTTCCTCTTTTCTGTTTAGATGCGACACCTGTTTACATTTTGTATTAACACGGGTAAACACTCTCTTGGTCCCAACAGGAATATAAGCTAACCTCTCTCTTTGCTTTTTGGCTAATCTGTCATTTGTAAAGAGGACAAAGCAGCACACAACCCAAAGCAGTTTTTGTAGCTGTGCATAGATAAGAATAGATGCCCTCTTTTATTCAACTCACCTTTCTCTGTTCTCTCTTCCACCCACTTTTTGTGTAAGTCAGTCCGTCTGTCGGTCTAGAGTCACTGTGTGGATATGGGCAGGGTTACCTTGAGTTTACCTGAAAAACACAAAATTAAAAGTTGGTTAGGTCAGACTGACAGCACTAAGAGGTTATGTATAACAGAGATAATCAACTGGCACCCCCTACTTCATATCCGGCCCACAAGCTCATTCCATCCTCAAAGTACTAAATTATTAATAAATTACACATACAGAAATGAGTTTTAGCCAAGCTCAGAAAGAGTAATGACAGGAGTGGCTTTGTCAATCAGAGAGTTGCTCACAGTATGTGATCAGCCCTCACTCAGGCGGTAAACAAAACGTTCGGGTGAGCAGCTTAGAGAAATGTGGCTGGTTAGCTCAGCAGGATGTGAGGAGTGCCAAAACGCTGAAAAACCCAAGTTAAAGTCACACACATACTTAGATTTCTAGTGCATATTTGCTAAATGAAGACATATTTTAATATCAACACAGTTTAGACATCAACAGAATACAGATCCGTACAGGTCCTAAGTCCTGTAGGGAGAACTGAACCCCCAAACTGGTGAGTTGCTGTAAGAAAATAATGAAATCCTTCACTAGGAGATGTTAGGCTAAATTATTAAGTCTGTCCAAAGCGAGCAAAATTAGCATCAGTGAGCTGAGCAGTAATTAACAGTGGCATCAGGTTTCTGTAAGCTTATTTTGAAATTGAAGAATAAGAGAAAACATGGGAAACTGTTTAACATCTTTGTAAAATGCAAAAGGATATGCCATAACATGATTTATGACAGCAGAAATTCAAATAAATAAAAACAGACCAGTCATAGTTATCAGAAACAAGTCACTTTAAGATCATTACGTCACACATCTTCAGTAGGATTAAATAAACACTGTTAGGAAGGCAGAGGTCACAGGGAGAGGCTGTACATAGCAACAGAAAAAAAAACACATACTACTGTTTGGGACATGGTGCTGAAAATCAAAATCTGCAGCATATTCATTGTTTAATCATGCAGCACAAACAAGTTATGATTGAAGGAGTGATTTAATAATATTGCTTGATTTCATTTGTACCACTCTAAATCAATAAACCCAAAGCAGACTGCTTAACCACTTAATGACATTAGACTGTTTTATATGATTATTTGTGTATTTAAAAGATTTATTAACTTTGTAGGCGCAGGAATAATTATACAAAGCATAAACCACACCGTGTTCATTGTTTAATAAATCCTAACCTTCTACAACCGCACATCTTCACGTCTGTCTCCGTGTGACAGAGAGAGACAATCCTGAAAAACCAGATAAAATAAACTTGAGGATGGCACACCCTTCCACAAACATGAGATGGTGTGTCACAGCCAAGAAAATCAAACCAAAGCAAATTTATTGTATTTGCAGTGAGTTGTTCAGACGGAAAAAAAAACAAAAAACAAAACAAAGCACAGTCACAACTCTGGTAACAGGGCATGACTGAGGTGGGTGTTGGTTGGTACAAGGGATTTTTGCAGTTCTGCAAGACAAACTGGTTCTAGGTCTATTAAAGTGTGAGGAGTACCAAAACGCTGAAGAACCCAAGTTAAACCCAAGTCCTTACATTGTAAGGAGGATGCAGCTCCCACACTGCTAAAATATCAACTTTGATAACACAGAAAGTGATAAAACTAGTGCGCATCTGGTAGGTTTTTGTGTTCCAAGTCTGTTGAGTTTCAACTGATGTGTTTCTTTAAATATGCAGTCAGATTTAGCTGTGTTATCGTTGTTGCTGATGTGCATGTTGTTTTGAACGTTGTTTTTAGTTGCAAAATGTTAAACTCTACTAACTACAGCACTACTTCCCTAAAAATATAATGTCCTACAATATATGGCACATTTTCTGTCAAAGAACATAAATCAGCCTTTGAAAAGTGATAAAACATGGCTTTGTGTTTTAATAACATACCATTTTTAAAATTCCCTTAAAATAGGTCAGAAAACTTAAATTTTTATCACCTAAACCTTCAAAGTAAATCAATTTTCATTGCTAATTTTTCTTTTAATTAGACACATTTTTATAGCAACATCAGATTTACAGTTACTTCCCAGAATCTTGGGATGTGTGTCCTGCAGAATACTATTTTCTTTCTCCTTTTTTACTTCATGACATCACCTTCAATCAAATATACTTTATTTTCTTGCATAATGAAACAAGATAAAAATATGAGCAGCAGCCTTCTACTCCCTTATTTTGACTAAAGAACAAGAGGGTGAGAGAGAGAGGCTGGATTTTCTGTGAGGCAGGCAAAAAAAAACACAGGTGTTAAAGTAAATAAAATGAAAAAATGTTGACAAGAAGAGGGTCAACTAACTTAAGTTTTCAGTTTCTTCAAGTTAAAACCGTTTGACATTAAATGTTAACGTTTTCAAATTGTATCCTCTATAAAATCAGTCCTCCCTCAAAACATAAATCTACACTGAAAGATAATTTATTTCTTTAGAGATAGATCTAATGTAAAGCTACAGTATGCTATGCCTTTGAGATGAGCCTTGTAAATCATTTATCACAGCACACACAGATAGGGGTGATAGTCTGGTCTGAAATTTAAAAAAATATATAAATACAGTAAAAAGGCATACATTTGAATTAGCCCTCAGCAACAGAGCACTTCTGCAGAGGTTAATGAAGACATACAGTACGGTCAGATAACGATTTCCAATGGCTGGCAAATGATCTCAAATTTGTGCTTAAATGAAGTGGAAAAAATGCCCTTCTGTCTGCAGCATTATTTAATTTGCCAATCCTTCACATCTCTATTGTAAATTGTTAAAAGATAATGAGAAAAATCTGGATGTCAAACTAAGATGCAATAGTGAAACGAAGCGTAAACAGACATTATTTTATGCAACAGCAGGTGGTGCAGACACTTGACTCAGTAAATAAAAACACAACCAGTCAAATATTTAGCTTGTTAGTCACAGATTGTCAGCGTCAGTGACTGCTATTTGAGCACGGAAGAATGCAACTAAAAACCCACCTATTCTATTTGGAAACATAGGGGGACGGAATAAATGCCCACACCTAAACATCTACAGATGCAGATAAATTTGTTGGTACCCTTCTACACTAATCTAAAGAACACAGCTGATGTGACTGGAGCCAAAAAACTCCCGTTTTGTCTCATCCGTCCCAGAAACTTTGGAGCTTGACAACAAGCCTTTTGGTGAGATCCTGTTTGGTTTTTTTGTGTTTTTCTCTCAGTAGTGGAGTCCTCCTGGTTCTTCTATCATGAAGCCATTATTTTTCAAAATGGGACTGATGGTGCAATCAGGAAGTGACGTGCCCTGACCATGGAGTTCATTCTGAAAGGTTTTGGATGGTTTCATTGGCTCTTTTACTGCCATACATACAATTTGTCTAATCAACCTAAGGCTGCATCTCCTCTTGCGGTCACATCCTGAGAAGTTGGCTACAGTCCCATGAATCTTATACATTTTAATATTATTGTCAGCTGTGGTCAGAGGAACATGAAGCTGCTTAAAGATAGTCTTGTAATCTTTATCTTTAACATGGATATTTAGATTCTTCTTGCTGAGCTCCTCAGGCTCTCAGCTTTGCTTTTTCTGCTCATGTTCAGTGTGGTGCACACAACCATACCAAACTACCAGTGACATGTTTGTTCCCTTCAAATAGGCTGAATGTCTGATGAAAAGCTTAAAGGTTCCTGTGATACTAATTAGGGTCAAACTCTTAGTTTAAAACATGACTATAATGCAGAGATTAAATGCCTCTTAAAGGATACCAATAAATCTGTCCACAGTAGTTTAGCATATCTGTGTAAAACAAACAACAAATAATTTCTTTTCACATTTTTTCTTTTATCATATTACATATTAAAGGCATCCATATATTAGACAGTGGCTTTTTACTGAAATCACTTCTCTCAAGAAATGAAGCATTGTTTCAATGACCTGTAAGGCTACCAACAAATTAATCTGCGCCTATACATTATCTAGGGTTCTAGATCGTAAACTCTTGAATTTATGGAATATACAGTGTGATACAGCCTCAGTGTGATGAGTTGCAGGTACCTTTACAGTTTCTTTGTCTTTGAATCCAAATGAAAATGTGGGTTTTATCAGTGAGAGTCCTCAGAGAGTAGTGCAGGTGATGCAGCCATGAAACAGAATATTTCAGCCCTGTTGTACTGCAGACATTTGTTGTTTTCAACATATTTACAGGTTAAGCTATAACACTGTAAATCAGTGATCACCAACCTTTTATGGACCAGTTTTATACAAGACAACTATCTCATGGACTAGGAGGGAATAATTTTTGCAAGGGTTAGCTTGTAGGTTTGCTAGTGAGTGAAAAACCACCGCAACTGAGCCAAGTGCAGGAAAGAGGCATGAACAGAATTGGGCATTTTTCACAATAAAATACATTGTAAACCAAAAATATTTATATAGATTTTTTTAAGTAAAAGTTTTCAATTATTTCTGTGTGGCCCTGTATCAGTCCTTGGCCAAGTGGCTGGGAACCCCTGCTGTAAATAATGTCTCAAGTCCCTTTTTTATGAATGCAGATTGTGTTGGCCAGTGGTTTCATTTACAGTTAGATCACAATAAAGTAAATGCTGTTTTTAAAAATTATCCTCATCCATAAAAGTGGCACTTATTTAAACATTTCTAAATCAAGAACGACAGTGATTGACATTTTCAATGTGATTTTTTGAAGATTTTAGTCTGATTTAGATCAACATTTGATGTGAAACAGCAGGTAATTCCTCTAAAATACCGCTGTCTTCATTCAACCATCTCAAATAGCTCAGAATGTGAGTCACTGTTCAATTTCTGTAATAAAATATAAATGAAAAAATAATACATTTTAAAATAGTAATTGAGTGAGTAAATATTCTTAACATCTCTTTATGTTTAAGAGTATTATGTGTCATCCTAATCCCGATAATCTCCAGTATAACTCATTCTCACAGCAGTGATGCTTTTGCTTGCACAAGTCTAATTGAAATTCACTTTGTAACAAACAAAACAACAATTTCTCGAATCAATTAGGGTCTTTTGAGAGCAGTATGTGTTTGTATTCTAGTGAAGTGTGGAGATTTATTATCCAAATGAGACAATAACCAGACAACTCAAAAAGGTCATGGATTTCCACCCTAATGCAGCAGAAAGCCCTGGAATTAGCTCAGTTTCTATATTTTAATCAAGATTTGAGACCGGCTGGCCCTTAGATTCTCACTGATTCAGTCTTGGCTTTTTAAATCTTTTTCCAGAAAAGAAGAAGACGACATGAAGACAAGCTATAGAAGAAAAAAAAAGTAGAGAATGTGATCAGGTAAAGGGTTTGAAGCCCTTACTTGTAGCAGGTTTCAGTGATGTGGAGATTGACAGAGTGGGAAATGATGCTGCTACCAGCTGTATGTAAAGTGAAAGAGGTGTTAAGCATGAGGTTAAGTCAGATGAAGGGACACTCGAGATGAGAAACTGAGACGGAGTGAGAGCTGCCGGGGAGTTTCTGCACTGGAGCTGTTCTTCTGTATTGTTTTGGATCAGGAGGGCTTTTGTTCTTCCTCCTTCCAGTCGGCGACTAAAGCAATTTAAGCTCATCCAAATTTGGCCGTTGCACAGTAATTTACTGCTGACCACATGGCTTTATTCCCAGGAGCACGAGCTGAGATAAATTAAATGGCTTTTCCTTGTAGAGGAGATGATCTTGTAATCAATTTAACTGAATGAGAAATTTTCAAATTGAAAAACAGTCATCTACACTGCTATTTATAAAAATGAATAGTCTTAAATGATCAAATTATACTGAAGCTTTGATGTAATAAACATTGCAGAGACTTTCTAATAAAGCTACCAGTGTCCCTATTTCACACACACACACACACACACACACACACACACACACACACACACACACACACACGAGTATACAGACATCCTTACAAAGACATATTTATTTCCAATAATTGTGGACACCAAACCCTAAACCTTATAGTCAATCATTACAAGTTTATGTGCAACTCAAAGCTAAATCAACGCTTTATCCCTAATCCTAAAACAGGACTGCTGTAGTGATATCTAACTGATTAGGACCCGGTTTTGGTCCCAATGGGGACTGCTGGTCCTCACAAGGTTAATGACTTCCACAGAAAAAAATGGTCCAGTGAGGAAATGAAAACACACAAAATGATCAACAGTTTTTATATTGAGTTTGGAATAACACCAACCCTCAATTCTCTGAAGGCCCAAAGTCCAATTAGAAATGCACCAACTTCTATTTAGGAAGGAAGACAATGTAATGCTTTTTCAGCACTCCTGCACAAAGGATTTCTCACCTCTTTGTCCTGCAGAGACAAAAAAAATAAATAAAAAAAATAGAAAGTGCCATCTGGACTGAAAAATGTGGCACAGTAACTTTATGCTTTGCTAAAACAAATAAAATAAAATCAACAAGATTTGTGGTTAAGGTCTTGCATCTTGGACAGACGTGTTTTTGTTAAAACATTTGGTATTAGTTTTTTTTATATACACAAAAGACTGAATAGAGAAACAAAAAAAACTGACTTTGTAATATTGTGTGACATAAGAAATTTAACATCGACTCAAATCTAATCAAAACTAGATGATCTCCAAAGACCGAATATGAACATTAAGCCCAGTTATGCGATTATATTAGGCTATTTTATGGTCTATTTGATATCACATCCAGTGTGCAGCTGCTTTGTATCTCCCCTGTGAAGTGTTTCCTTCCATTCAATTAGCTACGCAAGTGTTTGCAACTAATAGATATGATTCAGCCTTTTTTTTTCCAGGTTTTTGGGTCACAGTGAGTAACTGCTGAATAAACTCTTCAAATATCTTGTATTGGTCTGGCAGAGAGCTCTAACAGAACAAGAAAAAGGCAGGCAGACAGGAAAATGTATAAGGAAAAGCAGCTTTGAGTCTCCATTTATCTCAGCTACTTGTATCAATACACACAAATGATAAAGACTGACTAAAACTTGCCCCAAGCATCAGACAGTAGATTTTAACAGAAGAGCTTAAAAACTCCAGTCCTTTAACTCAGTCGTTTTTTCTTCCTTCTTGGTTGTCATAGTTACAGCCTGCCTTCTCGCCTGTACTTTGGGAAGGGTGAGACTTTCCCACTGACTCAGTAATGTGTGGTAAACCCACCAGAAAGGGTCTCGGCACCTTTCCATCTATCAGGCTCACAGTCGCACTCCGACTCTCAGATGGAAAGGTGTGAGAGCTGAAAGGTGAGCCACGCTGCGAGAAATACCTGCAGTGTTGTGACTTCACACATGTCGTTCAGCTCAGTGCTGAAATAAGTCACAACAGAAAAACAACATCTATTTTAGTGCAGGGTGTCAACTTAAAAACCTTTTCTCTAAATCGTTAAAATTTTAAAGGCCTAGCGTTCCATATGCAATATGCAATTCGCCCACCGCCTTTCAAGTGTTTTTCCTAAGATCAGTTGGCTGTGGCAGCCATCTTGAATTGGGTTGTCAACTAAAGTTAAACAGTTGTAGATGTGAAGCCAACAATTACTTTATACAAGTTTTATTAAAATTTGTACAATGGCAAACATCTTGTGCCATCAGTTAGTGCTCAGAATATGTGTTGAGGATCAGTCTCAGCTACTAGCACATCAAAGTTTAGGAAAGTATCTGTAACATTAACTGAGTTATAGCCATTTTTGTGTTTGCTAAGGTTTCTTAGCTGTAGTGGCCATCTTGAATCAGTTTGGCTCCAAATGTTTGTCAGTTGTAGATTACTTTCTGCTTACGTCTAGCTGTCCAAGAAATATTTTGGTAACTGACACCAAGGAAGATGATGTTAAGATTTGAAACAACTGGTTACGCATCTATAATACACAAACAAAAAAGAAAGCAGTGAAGCTTCCATGAATCAGAGCAGGTGGAGAAACATTGAGTAAAAGTGTGTGTGTGTGCATGAAGAGAAAGGTAACCCCAGAGACTGAATGCACCCACTACAGCTCCTGTAGACCTGCAGGTCAGCAAGATCAGGATGCAACTGTGGCTGTCCTTGATGTTTGTGTGCCTTCGGAAGTGTGAACTACACCAGATGGCACCTTGACGATATGTGTGTGTGTGTGTGTGTGTGTGTTTGATATTGGGTCGATGACAAGGACAATACAAGCACTTGAGGATAAATGCAGCACTAAAAACTTCCACCATCTGGACGCCAGCAGACAAACGTAAACACAGGTTTTTTTTTGCTTTTTTTCCTACTATGTCTTTATCGCACAGCGTTGTTCAACTTTTCTCTGTGTTCTAGCTCTGTGTAGTTGTGCCATCCATCATCATTAGAAGGAGAGTAGATGACCTGTCTGCACACTCTCTGTCGTTACACTCTCTGGAGAGGAAAGGGACGGAGAGGAAAGGTAAAGTAGATGGTTCTGAAGTTCAGAAGAAAAAAGAATCAGAACCTAGAAGTTAAAAAGCATAGTTGATTTAGTAAGTTACACAGACATTACTGTTTATACTTTAATTGTGCATATGCACAATTATAAATAAATAAATAAATAAATAAATAAATACACAAAAATGTATATTCTGAAACATAAGTCAAGCCCAAAATGACAGGATTTCTTGACTAATTTGCACAAATGTCATCTTTGGTTTGTTTTTGCTGATGTCTATAATCTTTTAGAATTTTATTCAACCTTTTATGTCAATATTAAACAATCCAAGCTGTATTTTGTGTGAAACACATCAGGGTGTTGATTGATCTTTACATCCCTAAAAGGAAGAAGAAAGGATCAAAGCCAAAGAAGCTAAATATAGAAACGGGTAGAGGAAGAAAAGGATGATACAACACGAGCGAGTGGCAATCGCTGGGATGGAGGCGAAGGAGGAGGAGTGGAGGGAAACATACGGATGTAAGGGAGGACGATCAGAGGACAAAGTATTGTCTCCTGGTAATATGTAAAAATAACTCTGCTGCTGCTTACTGCTTGGTGGAGGAGCTAACTGGGTCAGAAAATTCCCACTGAAAGAGAGACGGGAGAGAAAGGGAGGAGTACCACATCGATTTAGCCTGTGGTACCACTCAGACACAAGTCAATGTCACTTCACTTAAACCCTGTTAGGGATAAGAAGTGTTCCTATGTACTTCTATTTAATACATTTGTACTCTAATCTATCCATCCAGTCATCTTTCTAACAGACTGCTATTTACCTCATTTCTCCAGCTCATGTTTTTTTTCCCCACACTGCTAACTTTCCCTTTTATTAAATCTCTTTTTCAACAACATAAACCACACCTACTATATTTGTAAAAATAAAAAAAAAAGAAGTAGTACAAAACTCGGTCTGTATGACCTAAATTAGTCTATTAATAATGTGTTCTCTAATTACCAACAAGCTGCAAAACATGACATTTATTGAACCTGAGGTAATTACTTTGAAATAGATTGATAACCTGGTTGGAGTAAAAAAGAATATATTACATTATTCAATTACACCACCTAACATTATCAGCAGCAAAAATCAGACCTCATGGCAGCGACATGTTATAATTGTGAGATTAGTCTTCATTAATGTAGGTTTTTGAAGATTTACTCTAACCTAATAGAACAAAAATACTCTTGCACTCTTTTTGTCTGGCTTTTAGTTAAATTGCAGTTTTTAGGTCTTTTCTCCTCTCAAATTTGATCAAGTTTTATGTTTATTATGTCTGTTTAGTTTAACTGGGCTTTTACTTAGGTTCTGAATACAATTTACTTGTTTGTTTTTACTCATTTCCTTCAGCAGTTGCAGGTTTGTGTTTATTTGTTCCTGTGTTTATCTTTTGTACAACAAAAAAATCTAATTTGATATTTCATTTACTCATGAATTTTTATTGGTTTTTGTTGAAGGTACTAATACTGCTAAAAATGATGGTCATTCTCCTTTACCACCTTGCTTATACATTATTCCAGCAATGATATGAAGATTTATTGATATTGTTTTTTTTACAATTATTTGCAATAAATAATTCAAATGACACTTATATAGTAAGTTTACTCAGTCCAGAGCTTAACATCATTAAGTACTCAAAGCCTGAATGGATTAACCTGCAACACTTGTCCAAAATGTGCACGGCTGATCTTCGAGACAACAGAAATAGCTTGAGCTGACCACAGTGTATGTAAAACACTGCAGCAGTCCTTAAGATCCTGTGTCGTTGCACCTATACCACCTGCCGGATTAGTGCTTGTGGAAAAAAAAAAAACCAAAACACAACACCTTTACATACTCGAGCGTGCATGCCTTGTGACATTCACACGGGTGGTGCAGGGTGTTGGCTCGTCCATATTTATAAGGAGAACAGCAGGTAAATAAATCCAACATCAATCCTAATGTTGCGATGGTGCACTGTAGTCTTTTGAGAGGAAAAAAAAAATAAATAAATATCAGACACAAAGTTCAGATTTAATAACTGCAAATGAAACCTAACATATCCTTGTTACACTGGGGCTGGATGCTGAAGGACCACTGCACCACGGTGTCACCACAG
>JAOXNZ010000038.1:18059924-18071594 GCA_028566095.1 Kryptolebias brasiliensis
TTTGAGTCAGCAGAAAAAAAAAACAGTATATAAGGAAGAAAGTATCAACAAATTTTGTATTTTTCATCTGTCAAACAAAGACACAAATGAAGACAGGAAAAAAAGACAGCTCATTATCAGCACATTTAAATGAACACATTTGTGGTATGTACAATTTCATAAACTATATAGTTTTGTGAGTGCAGATAAGACATTTCTATACAGCCTCACACACACTGACCCTGGTGCTCCTTTGAGCATTTATTTGTTTTGTTTCACCTTCGTATGCTTGGTTCTAAAAGCTACAACAATTAAAAATAAGCTGCTTCTGTACATTTCTGAAAAAAAAAAAAAAAAACAAAGCTGAGCATTGTTTAGACTCCAGTAACTGAAAAGTTTAAAGTCTAAAACGTATTAAGCTATAAAATCAGTTTATGACTGACTGTGAGGGTAGTAAATCTAAAAATCTTCATTCTTCAGGGAGACTTTGCTCTTTAGGACATATTTTGCTCAGTCTGTTTCATCTAGTTTACAACCCTTATGACTGAAATAAGAAACTCTAATACAGCAACACAACACATATTCACAAGAGTGAGAAGAATCATACAGAATTAGATCTACAGAGTAAAAGGGGACTTTTTTCTCTCTTTCAATAAAAGCTCTGAGCGCTGACATGGCCATATAACTTACAAAAAGCTTTGTATTACACTGGAGCAGCACAGGTTAAACATACTGTAAAGGATTTGTGGTGAATTTTGAATACGGAAGAAAGAAAATGTGCATCTTATTACAGGTTTGTTTTAAATACTGGGCCTGTCTGGGATCCCCCAGGAGGAGCTGGAGAGTGTCACTGAGGAGAGGGATGTCTGGGTTTCCCTCCTGGACCAGCTGTCTCCGTGACTCGACCACAAACAAGCCGAAGAAAATGGATGAATGCTGTAAATCTAATTTAAACTAATAATTGCAGCACCGCAGAGCGTAAACAGCCCCCAGTAGCATACCACCTATTAAAGTTTTCTACAATTTAAAATAAATAAATAAAGCTGTTCAATGTTTGTCAAAAAGTAAAAATAACTCAGCCAACAAAGCAGCAGTTTACAGCTACAACCTTCACAAAAGTTTGTAGTTAAAGTTGTTTTAAATTACCAAACTAGGTAGAAACCTCATTGAAAGTTTTCTTTAGCAAGGTAGCTGCAACCTTGCGTCAAAATTTAGGTCCAGTCCCTGACTATCAATAAACTGTGATAAAATCAAGACATCACATGACTTGAGACAAAAATGACCTCTTGTCCATTTATGTCTATGCAGATTTACAGCCTAATCTAATTTTACCACTAAATGATATGACTTGCATTGGATTTCATTTGAAATGTATTGACAACTTTAAAATTGCTCAGCAATAGTACTGCACAATATTAGAAAAGCTGGTGATGTGCGATATTATTAAATATTGCAATGACAATATCTATTGTAATAAACTAACATTTTCCTCATTCTTCACTTTCTCTTCTGTCATCACCATCATCTAAAGCAGGTGTGACCATAAAGGCCAGTGAAAATCTGTTGAATTAACCAAAAATATCATTAGCATGCAAAACATTATTGCGTGGTACTTAAAACATGTCTATGATTTATTGCAGCCCTTTCAGATATTAATATTGCGCTTACTGATACTGCGATGACGATAAATTTGTGACATATTGCGCAGCCCAACAGTTGTTTTTAAATCACTTATGACAGGTTGATCAGCTTAGCAAAGGCTGGCTTCTCATCCCACAGGGTGAGCGGTAACAGAAGGTGAGCGAACCTTTTTTTGTCAGCTAATTTTAACCACAATCATGACAGGATGTCGCTGGTTTGCTGCTGGGAAGAGGGCAAACATTTCTGAAGGAAGGTGCCCACTTTATACTCACACAAACTCAGTCTGCAAGCTAAAGTAGGCAGAGCGTGCCAGCCACCCTGACAGGTTCAGGGAGTCTGGCGTTTATTTGCAGTAGAACTCATATTGTTGGTGGTGAAATATCATCCTATTCCTGTTAAATTCAAACTGGACCGATTCTTCACAAAATCTGACGGTCACCTGAGTTTCTGATCACAGGTGCATGTTCAAGCCTGCATGGTGTGAGGTTTGACTGTTTCTGTTTTGACTGTTTCTTTTTGTGTGTGTGTGAGTGTGTGTGTGTTTAAGACAGCAAGTAAAAATATGCAAGCTTTCAGACTCCAGCTCTAATGACGAAGGATTGAAGAGTCTGTAAGTTGGAAATCCTGACTCAAATTACTAAATGACTGCCTTGAGGCAACATAAGGTGAGCAGATCAAAAACAAAAAATTGGCTGTTGATTCAAAAACATTTGAACCGTTTTTAAAATCCTAAAACTTTCCCACTTTGAACAGCAATTTAAAAAATATTTTTACTTCAAAACTGAAAGGCTTTGATTTTAGGTGTTAACACAAACAAGCGTGTTTCAGGAGTAAAGCTTACTCATATCCTAATATGATGTCATTCTATCCAGCTACAGAGCAAATAATTGTACACATGTTCATTCAAAAAATGTAAAACAAAAACAAAGAGTAAATGTAACATTATAATTTTTTTTTTTTGAGTTTTATACCCCAGCCTGCTAGCATTTTAATATCTCATTGCTCAAAATAATAACCTGAAATAACAAGCTGCATGCCAGAAGCCAGTAATGATTTGAACAACTTGATTAGATAGAAAAGGGCAGTGAGATGGCTTAATAAATCTGACTAAAACATATAGATTTTAGCACATGAACCTAAATCCTCCTCTCCTGTCCATCCCTTCCTCTTCACTCGCGCACACACACACACACACACACACACACACACACACACACACAGGCAGCTGAATGAAAGGTGGCTGTGCATACAGTCAGGCAGACTGATGTGTCTGCTGGAGTGAGAAGATCTCAGAGGAAATATGGTGGCGCTTCACAGCGAGCGCTGCGCATCGGCTCTCTAGCATGTATGACTGTCAGGAAGAGTTCACTGCTCTGCTGCATCTCCTGCTTTTCACCCCCGTCTTCCCAGCCACCACGCCTGGATACAGCTCAGCAGCTTGAAAGGCAAATAACAGAATATCTGACTCCATAAAGCTACATGAACACACTGAGCTGACTCAAAATATTAGATCAGTTCATCAATGATGAGTTGCAGGTTTTGTATGTTTTGTCCTGTGGTCATTATGTTGACTTGAGAATACCTGAGTGCTGGCGTTGGTCAATAACTAGTAACTTGATTGAGACAGGCATTCATTTTCATTAGTGATTCTGGTGTGTGCATCAGCAGGAGATGCTGGCTGTGCAGAGACCAGAATCCCTTAAATCCCTTTTCATTAGATAAACGCCCTCATCAGAAATCTCACACAGCATCTCCCTGATAATCTCCATAACCAATTACAGGGTGATACGCCACTGCTTAACATGAAAGCAACAATTAATCTGATAACCCCAGTCAATGGGTCATTATCGCAGAGAAAACAGTTGTTGAAGGCACACATATTCCACCCAAAAAGGAAAAAGAATCACAAAGGATATTTCCAGTTAATAACTACCATTTTCCATTTATGACGGAAAGGGATAAACGACTAATTGTAACAATCTAAAAGATATGATGAAAAGAAGGTTTTTAGTCACTGAGAACTATTCAGAGGAATAAAACATTGATTTTTGTGAACAAAAGTGTAGTTGGGACTACAAATGGTTGGGTGCTTTCCTTTCATGACTGCGGTCCAATTCTCTTTCAGCTGTGTGTTGCTGAAACAGTGATTAAAGAGTCACTATGAAACAACAACAAAGTTGTAATATGGCCTCTTATCTATATGTGATCTGTGCTGTCAAGCTTGTCAGAATGAGCACAGGCTACAGTGCAAAAAAAAAAAAAAAAATGAAAACAGATTTTTGTTAAGAAACAATGAGCATTTGTCTGCATTACATTAGTTTAATCTTTTTAAAGAAATAACTATAAATATAGTATAACAGTAGCAAACTGAATTATATTAAATACAACACTAAATATCACATTGGGATTGCAAAACTATTTTTTTCCACTTATTTTTATTTAGAACCCAAATGACTAATATTTTTTAAAAGTAATATTGAACAATAAAGGGTAGCCTTTAGAGCTCCCAGCTGTTCACATATTTTGCACTTTAACACGGGGTTAATTCAGCCAATTTAGTTAAACCATACCAGGTTTCTGACTGGCAGCATTCCACTCGCACTCCAAACATGATCTGCTGGGTTTGAAGAAATAGCTTGATCTTCCTGGAACTCTGAATAAGGTCAAGCTATGGTTTCCCTGATCTAAGCTCTTTTTGACACAGTAAGCAGAGCCGGGACATGAGGAGGAACAGAGGGAAAGGGGAGGGCTGAGACTTTCCGTGTGTGTGTGTGTGTGTGCACTCGAATTGGCATTAATGCGCAAATGTTTGAGAGAATGAAAGAGTGGTGAAATGAGGATGTGCAAATGTGGCTGTCAAAATGTGTGATAGGTTAATGGGAGGGCAAAGGAACCATATTACAACTTTGGGTAGAACCCTGATGAGCATCCAATCAGAATTTTGCTTAATTCCAACAGAACGGGAAAGTTTAGGATCTGGCTGTTTTCTCCTCCCATTTATCGCCCACCTCCAAAGGCAAACGTGGAGACTAATGTTTTTGCCTATATCTGTGTGTGTGTATATTCAAGTGCATGTCTGTTAGCAAAATATGTCATGAACCAATGGACAAACTTTATTGAAACTTACAGAAAGTAACCATTGGATGTACATCTACAACTGATAACTTTTGGAGTAAACACGATACAAGATGGCTGCCACACACAACTGACTTTAAGAAAACACAAAAATGGCTATAACTAGGTCAGTTTTACAGGTATTGAGCTAAACTTTGGTGTGATAGTAGCTGAGAGTAATCGCCACAACATATTTTGAGTGGTTACAGACTGCAATGTTTGTTTAATTTTTTGCCAATAACTATTTGGAGTCAACTTTGTTTGTTGGCAAAATATCCCATGAACCACTGAGTCGGTTTTAATGAAACTTTCAGGATATAATCATTGGACGCACATCTACAACTCATTAACCTTTGGAGCCAATCCAATTCAAGATAGTCACCACAGCCAATTGACTTTACAAAACACAAAAAATGTCTATAATTCAGTCAACTTTATAGATATTTTACTAAAACTGAGTGTGGTGATGGAGGAAAATCATTCACAACATGTACTCTAAGTGCTAATCACTAATTTTGCTTAAACTTTAATAATAATTGCTGGAATCAACCATCTTTATCTGTTAGCAAATATAATGATATAAAAATGGTAAATATGTTACAGTCCTCTTTATTTTTCCACTTACATTCTTTCAATATTTTTTTTTGTCCCAAAGGTCATTTTGCTCAGTCTTCTGTCTGTTGGACATTTCCTGTTTATTTTCACAATTTCTTCTATGTAGTACAATGAAGAAGAATGAAAGAGTCAAAAGCAAAAACAATACATAAAATGACAGCAGCAAACATTGTGAGCAAACAAGAATCACAAGATAAAAGTGTTGGTTTGTGGGTGTGTGAAATCAACGTTAGCCACGAGAAACCGAACACGCTCTGGAAGAAGAAGATGGATACGTGTTCTGATGTATCTGAGATTGAAAACAGAAAATCGCTCTCAATGCTGTGATGAGATGAATGCTCACCGTGTCATCCTATTGTTTCACTCCTGACAGCAGAGACTGTAATCACAAGTTTTCAATATTGAACACAGCAAAACGCATCTGTCTTTCTTTCCAGAGCGCGGTGCGTTTCTGATGATAAACAGGTGCCTCACACATCTGAATACTGATGTTTTCATGCAGTGAAAAACGTTTAGTTTGCTCTGAGAATAGCCTTAGATCAACCGTCTAGTCCTAACTACACTTTGTCTTCTCTGCTTGTTTACTCAACCTGCCATTACCGTCATCTCATAAATAATCTTCCAAATTAAAAATTGTCAAGGTTTTGTGCTTTAACAAACCACAAAACAATAAATAACAAAATTAAAAAGGTGCATCATTCATTCTCCACTCTTGTTACACCAGGGAGTAAAATTGAAATTCCAGAGAGCAAATAAAATACTTTATTCAGAAGAGGCAATTGAGAAGTGATTTTTAAACTGAGCAATTTTTAGCTCAGGTCAATCAAAATTCCACACAAAAAAATAAAATCTATATTTAGAAAAGCCCATATTTGCATATATTCAATGTAATCTGAGAATCTGTGATATGCAATCATATGGAATTTTGTTCAATCTAAAGTACACTCCTGTTTCTGCTCTGATTTATTTAAAAAGTATTAAGACCAAGTTTTTCTTCTTGGTTGTTTTGTTTTGGGGGGTTTGCCATGAGTGTCAATATAAAACAAGCTTTTTGCAAATTATTTTCAGTTTGGATCGCAGGGATAGGGACAAACCTATATTGAATGGTTCATACTGCCATCTGGAACATTTTTCCTTCTAATAAAAGCAAGTTGATTTTTTGATATACAGTTCTTGAACACACATTGGTGCTCCCAATTTATTTTTCACTAGCCACAAAATTATAATTAAAAACATTTCTGCAAAAGCAACATATCACAAAGTGAGCAGCTCTTTATTAGCATTCACTTCTTATACCAAGCCAAAGCAGAGCAACCGCTGCAGACAAAGACAAAAATTACACTCTGGAAAATCCAAACCATTCATATAGTTGGAAAGCTAATTTGTTAATTAGAACTCAAACAAAGATGCTCTAACAAACACCAAAGAAAGAACACCAACAGAAACTATTTATAACTTCTCTAAAACACTGGTTATCAAAGTTGGAACTGGGAGTCAGGACCTCAATGTGGGTCACAAAACACCAAATGAAGGTCCTAAGATGATCTTCAGTAATCAAGTTGAATTTCAAAATGATTCCTAATTGCATATTTTTGCTACACACTAAAAACAGCCGAGTTATTCTGATAAGTCAATTGCTGGGTTAAAGCTGTTGGGTCATAGGTTGGGTTGATTTGACCAAATATTGGTTAAAAGGTTTGACCAGTGGTTGGGTCAGAGATGAGCTGTGTCATTCTTCACTGTCCACCATTTTAAGCCAGAAATATCTGAATGGACCTCTGCTTTAGGACGTAATAAGTAACAGTAAGATGGTAAACAACTTGTAAGATGTTTAACCTGGTTGGCTTTGTTAATAACTTTGGTTTGAACTAAACAGTGATTTGAGTTCCTTAAATAACAAGTTGCTGCTAGTTAGATGATGCTAATAGCAGTTAGCAGCAGCTAGCTAGAACTAACCCAAGTTGTAATTATCTAAAAATCCATATTTTGACCCAGTGCTGGGTTACAAATTGGGTTGTTTTGAACCCAGCAGGTTTTAGTGTGCATGTCAGAGATAAAAACTGTAGTCATAAATCAATAAAAAATATAATTGCTTTTAGGGATGTTTGTGTTGTCATGCCCTTATTTAATTGGCTTGGAGGTGTTTACATGCGTCAACCAAAAATAGTTAGGGCCATGAGTCTCTTCCACTGGTGTTTTGTGGGTCAGTAGCTGAAAGGTTTGGGAAGCATGGCTCTAAAACATCTCATTGTGACAAGTGTTTTTGCTTCATTGTAAAGCAGCCACACAAAGCCACATTTTAAGTTACTTGAACAACCATTCTCTGAAAAGTTCATTTCAGGGTTAGTTTTTATGCGAGGGGTGTGAGCTGTGATACAGAAACCCTTACATGGTTATCTCTCCCTCTCTCTCCCTCCGTCTTACTGTCTTTGTTTCTCTGTCTTGTATCTCATGCCTCTGTCACTGACCTATTCCTGGATTCCTCACAGAGGTGGAAGGAAACAGGAATGACTGAAGTGAATGTTGGCAGCACAATTTTCTTTCTGTGTAAGAAAAAAAAAAGGCTCTTTTTAATCACACGTGCACACATGCAAACACACAAGAGTTGATATTCCTGTTTTGATGACTTTGTTCCTTTGCCAGTCAGGAAGATGTTTCCTCAAACATGATGAAAGCCATTCCTGTTCCTGCAGCTGACATGCTAGGGGAGTGTGTGTTTGCATGTGTATTTGCATGTGTGCGTGGTAAACAACTCAAACGGATACGGTCAGCTGGATGGATGTGAATCAGCAGAGTGCAGATGGGTCCTTTATTATTGCGTGCGGAGGAACAGTCAAGACACTGGCACACTCTGTTGCTGTCTGCCCCAGCCTCTCCTTCACCACAGCACCACTGGGACTCCCAACTCCCCATTGTGCTTACAGAAACCTTGGCGGCCAGCTTTCTTATCGCCCAATAAGGAAAGCATTTACTAAAGCTTCAGCCAATTGGATTAGAGCTACATTTCCTTGCCAGGCAGGACTCTAAATGTGCTGCTGTAAGCTCAAATCTGAGAGACTCATGTTTCACAGACAGGCACTGGGCACCAGAACAGATATGCTGCAGGGCAGTGGGAGGAAAAAGAGACAACCTATGAGATTATTGTTTCTCCTCAGCTGCTGGGAGTGTGTTACTGTAATTCTAATTTGTTTAAAGAGGGAACAAAACATAAACTAAACCAGCAGCTGAGGTACCATGATGACACTGTTCCCATGCTGACATAGAACAGACACCCGGGGGGCTCCAGTTTTAATTAATGTGGCCGAGTTAGAGAAGACAGCAAACAGACAAGAAGACAAGGGAAGTTTAAGTGCAAAAACATTTATAGTAATTGTGCTACACTTGTTGATTTTCTTGGAATTTATTTAATCTCATATTTGTGGAAGTCTTTTGCTCTAAGAACAACAAAAGACCTGGTTTTACCTGGTTTAGTCGTATTTGGGGCAATATAAGTCAAATGCACATGACTAAAACAGACTGAATTTTGATTCTTTATCCAATAAGATAATGCTAAACCTAGATGTGAAATTGTCCCTCTTATGTTTGTGTTTGACGTGCATGATCAGTGTAGCAACTACTGTAATGTCATTTATCTCTGTGTCCTTAATCTGGGTACCGGAACAAGTATGATCCATTAGTGGAAATTAAATCCATTGATGCAAAACTCATGCTTCAATCGCCTGATTGATGCCAGGACCAAAGGTTAAGTACGGAAAGGTAAAAAGGATGAAATATATTCTATAACTTTGATAAATTCAGTTTGATTTCATGTCCTATAAGTGTGAGCCCTTTGTCAACAGATTATAGATAAGGCTTTTGCCAACTGACCTTAGAAAAAACAAAAACACAAAAATGGCTTGAACTCCCTAAAATTTGGTGTGGCAGTAGCTGAAAATCATCCCCATCAACTACTATAAAAGCGCTAACAGATCACACAAAATCTTTTTTTTATCATAAAAAAAAAAAAAGATGAAACAAGGGGAAAACAGAAAAGCTAAAAACAATAGTCACACATTTGCCCGATAAAATGCAAAAAGATGTCAAACTAGATATGAACACACACACACACAGACTATGTTCAAAGACAGAATTAAAAATAGACTTCCAGTTTTTCAGGCTTTATCCCTTTTTATCTGGTCAATAATGAGGAAAGGTTCAAGACAGAGTCAATGGATGCGAGAATGAATTGAAGAAAAAAACAGTAAAAAGGTATATAACCATATATAATGTTTGGCTTATTTTTAAAAACCTTGCCAGAAATTTAATCATCACATCCGACTGCAGAGAAAATACATAAATTAACACAAGAGGTAAAAAAAACAAAAAACATGCAAACCAAAAAAAAATCAGGGCGTTAAAACCCCATCAAGCGACGCCTTCCTCTTTCTAATGCAGTCACAAAGCCTACTGTATGCAGTACAAGAGAAGCATTATACAACTGTAACAAGCTACAATTAAAGAAGTCAGTTTCCACCCAATAAATTAACTCTATCTAGGCAAGTGCCGGGCATTGGAATAAAGACACCCCACATTTCTGCCTAACTGGGGCAGGTATGTCTGCGTGCCATTTGCAGGGTCACCTCAAACGCTGGGTGGAGCAAACAAAAATAACCCAAAGGCAACAGCCCATTAGTCAAGCTCGGAGATCACCGGACTGAGACCTGATAAACCAGAACAGACTAGTACGAGCTGCCGGAGCCCAACAGACAGCGGCTCAATTAAATTAGCCGGTGAATCCGAACCGAAACGAGCAGATGCTGCATACTGTAAATGTCAGAAGGAATGCTGTCCTACTGCAACGATAAACTGCTTTCATGGAGCAAGACTGTCAGGGAAACAAGCCGATATGATCCTCACTGTCGACTTGAAGACTTAAAGGCCCATATTGGCCGCCACCTTTCATACCAGAGTCTTCAACTCAAATGCTGAGAAGATGTGAAATGTTAAGAAATCTCACACAATCTATTAGTGCTTGAAGTATTTGTTGTGAATGACTCTCAGCTACTACCATACTAAGTTTTAGATCAAAATTTGCAAAACTGACACAGTTACAGCCACTTTACAGTAGGCTATAGCTAATAAAATGTAGCTGCCATCTTAAATTGGGTCAATTCCAAAAGTTAATGAGTTGTAGATACAGACCCACTGATTACTTTTTTGACCATCCATCCAATTTCTTCTGCTTATCCGGGGTCGGACCGCGGGGGCAGCAGCCTAAGCAGAGAGACGCAGACTTCCCTCTCCTCAGCCACTTGGGCCAGCTCCTTCGGGGGAATCCCAAGGCGTTCCCAGGCCAGCTGAGAAACATTGTACCTCCAGCATGTCCTGGGTCTTCGCCTGGGTCTCCTCTCGGATGTGCCTGGAACACCTCACCGGGGAGGCGTCCAGGAGGCATCCTAACCAGATGCCCAAGCCACCTCAACTGGCTCCTCTCAATGTTGAGCAGGAGTGGCTCTACTCTGAGCTCCTCCCAGATGACCGAGCCTCTCACTCTGCAGAGAAAACTTATTTTGGCCACTTGTATCCGCAGTCTTGTTCTTTTGGTCACTACCCAAAGCTCGTGACCATAAAGGAGGGTAGGAACATAGATCGACCAGTAAATCAAGAGCTTCCCCTTTTGGTTAAGCTCTCTTCACCACGACAGATTGGTACAACGCCTGCATCACTGCAGACGCAGCACCGATCCGCCTATCGATCTCCCGCTCCATTTTTCCCTCATTCGTGAACAAAATTCCAAGATACTTAAACTCCTCCACTTGCGGCAGGACATCTTCCCCGAAGGCACTCTACCCTTTTTCGGCTCAAGACCATGATCTCGGACTTGGAGGCACTGATCCTCATCCGCTTCACACTCGGCTGCAAAATATTTGCCAATATTACAGGCCTATTTCTAGGTTAACCAAGCATGCCAGAGTCTTTATTTGTCACTGTTTATAACACAGTGAGTCAATCGTTAGCTGAACAGGCTCCCTAAAGTATCTACATGACATTCCGTCACGTTTGCGAAAGTGAACCCGAATGCAGGCTGACACAGGAGAGCTCAGGTAAAAACTGAAATATTTATTAACAGGAACAGCTGGGAGAGGGAGAGGCAGGACCTGAGAGTAGAAACTGAAAAGTGACACACAACTAAACATTAACACAAGGGAATAATCTAGAACACACAAAAATAAACAAAAACTGAGATTCTGCAAGCAGTGGGGCATCGCTGACCCCATTTTAATGCACCTTAGACTTACACAGCTGCACCCATTGCAACATTTCACACTAACACAGACATGC
>JAOXNZ010000038.1:18076559-18087323 GCA_028566095.1 Kryptolebias brasiliensis
GACCAAATGATCTAAAGCGTGGGAGGAGGAGGAGGAGGAGGAGGAGGAGGAGGAGGAGGAGGAGGAGGAGAAGGAGGAGCGGGTCTGAGCTGATGATGCTGTTCGTCCTGCCCGCGGATCGGAGGACGCAATCAGCTGCGATTTTAAATCCCAACAAGGAGTCAGTAAGGCGCCGAGAGGGACGAGGACGGGACGGAGACGGGGACGGGGACGGGGACGGGGACGGGGACGGGGACGGAGCAGTTTGGAACACTTTACCTGTGCGCCGCTCCCGCTCGGCCCGCCGACATGACGTCCCGCTCGGTGAGGCTTCCAGGGACGCCGCCGCTCGCTCCGAGCTGCTCTCCGTCCGTCCGCCGAGCAGGAATTTTTTTTTTTCCTTTTAGGGTGCTGGTCACGTGGCCACTGCTCGGCGATGGTAATAGGCGGAGCGGCGCGCGCCCGGTGCTCTCGCGCCGCACCTGTACGGCTGGGGAGAGAGGCGGACAGGGATGGGATGTCCTCTCAGGCTCCGCGTGCAACTGAAACTGCAATAAGAAGAATTAAAGGGCTAGCAGTCAATAGGGGAATGCATATCGCCCGACGGCTTTCATCCCATAGATTTAAACTGAAATCATCTTATGATGAGAACAGACAACGATGTAGCTGTTTAGGTATTTGTTTTTAATGACTCTCAGCTACTACCACGTCAGATTTCAGCTCAATATTTATAGAATCGACTAAGTTATAGCCTTTTTTTCTCTTGGTTAATGAAGATTAGCTGTGGCAGCCATCTTTAACTGAATTGGCTCCAAAAGTTAATCAGTTGTAGAGGCACATCTAGTGATTACGTCCTGAAAGTTTCATTAAAGTCTGTCCTGTGGTTCATGGAATATTTTGCTAACAGTCAGACAGAGTTGTTTCCAAATAGTTAAAACATTAAACAAAGACCTTTTATCGCTCAGAATATGTTTTGGAGATCAGTCTCAGCTACTACCACACCAAAATTTAGCACCGTATGTATAAAATGACTCAGTTATGGCCATCTTTGTGGTTTTTGAGGTCAGTTGCCTGTGGCGGCCATTTTAAATTGGGTTGACTCCAACAGTTAATCTGTTGCAGCCGTACATCCTCTTTTACAGGTTTCATATAAAGCTGCCCATTGTTTCGTTGCGAACTCTTCAGAGAAATGAACACACACAGACACAAGCACAAACATTATCGTGTTTGAAATAAAAACCAAAACCAAATCTTTGAACACGAGCTCCGCTGAGGAGGTTGTTCAGATTTCATGAAACAACAAACCCTGAGTCCCCTGCTGTGATTAGTGTAACATAGCAGCTTCATGTACATCTGTTGCACATCTGTCAGTAGCATGACAGGAAGATTATTCATGTCCTGTTTGAACGACATTTTTTTTTTTTAAATTTAAAAATCTGCCATTTTCATATTTGCAAACTGAAGCAGTGACCTCGTGCAATAACAGGACACATGAACACCCCAAACAGAGCCAGGGCTGCCTGTAACGGAAACCCACAGACAATACATTGCTGAAATGTTGTTTCAAAGCAACAATTCAGATGTTGTGCAGTAGGGTTGTTGTAATTATCTCACCTGCTGGCTAACAGCTCAGGGCTGAGACTAAAGTGGACTTAAAACAACTCCAGCCTGAGGAATTAGGTTGGAGTTGTTCATGCTGTTTTATAAACTCTCAGATTGGCAGTTAACGAAATACCTCTTAAACCACTGGATAGATTTTCAAGAAACTTACAGTGAGTAATCATTGGATGTACGTCTACAGCTGATTGACTTTTGAAGTCAACCCAATTCTAGATGGCCGCCTCACCAGCTGAATGCAGAAAACACAAAACTGGCCATAATTTAGTCATTTGTGCAGATGTGGAGCTAAAATTTGGTGTGGATGTAGCTGAGAGCCATTCAAAACATATACTCTAAGTGCTATTCATCACACAAGGTCGTTGGTTTTAAATGCAGGATTAACTTTTGGAGTCAACCCTGTTTGTCTGTTAGCAAAATATCTCATGAGGCACTTGTTGGATTTTAATAAAACTTACAGAACGTAATCACTGAATATACATCTACAACTGATTACTGTTTGAAGTCAAACCACTTTAAGATGGCTGCCACAGCTAATCAAAATTAGCCAACACAAAAATGGCTACAACTCAGTCATTTTTACAGATATTTAATTGATATTTGATGTGTTAGTAGCTGAGAGCCGTTCACAGCACATACTCTGAGACTGAAATTGTACATAATGGTATCTTAAAGAGTTGAGCAAAACAACTCTGTCATTTCTCAACATAAGTTAGTTTAAACTCTGCCATGAAATGTGGCGGGCAATATGCAGTCTTTTAAGGAATGCTAGGCCTTTACATGAAAAATCATGTAATTCAAAACTGGAAATTGTGGAGAATTTTATAAAACGGTGTTCACTCGAGACAGCTGCTGTGAAAATTTTAAATATTGGATTTATTTCCAGGACAGTGGTGAGTCCAGTGGCCCTACTCAGACTAGCTGTGAGCTCGTTTCCCGATCAGAATTAAACTCTGTCTCCAAACTGAGGCCAATAAAAGAGCTATCTACAGCAGATAAAATATTGACTTTTCATACCCTTTCCACAGAACCCCACTTAAAATATCTGAACTCTTGCTTTTAGCAGCACATTTGGGCTCGAAGGATATAAACGAGATTGCGGCAAACCTGAGCACACAGTCCATACCTCATCCTGAATTTAAGCATGCACACCAGCCTCCTGTACACACACACACACACACACACACACACACACACACACACACATTTTTATTTACCCACAGAGGCCACAGCTCAGGAGCAGTCAATGGTGCACGAGTATTTTTAGATTTCACGTGGGTTGTAGATGCTGCTCTGCTCCACAAGCTCGCAACCATCAGAAAACCATAAAACCCATTTTCACCACAACCTTTAATGCCTTTCGACTCCCTTTCAGATTTCCTAACCAACCAGTGTTTATCTTGACATCAAACACATCTTTTAAAATAAAGGTGTAGCTTTCCTTCGCCCGCCTCGTTTCACGCCACAGTTTAGACTAAGATCATCTTATGGTGAGAAGGGACGGAGTTCCAATTGTTTTGATCAAACCTTGTAAATGACAGTCTCATAGATATCCAGAGTCACAAAATGTAGCTCAATGTCTGTAAAATTGACTGTGGCAGCCATCTTAAGTCAGGTTGACTCCAAAGGTTAATGAGTTGTAGATGAACATCCACTGACTGCTTTCTGAGAGTTTCCATAAGATGCTAACCTTACAGACAAACAAACGCACACATAAGCTAAACATTATTGCTCTATCTTCAGCAGCAAGCGATAAAAAAAAAAGAAAAATCTCTTAAACTTTATAAGACAATTCCCTTGTCCTCTTTGCATAATTTTATGTTTTTTAAATTGGACCGTGCAGATTAGACACTGAACTGGCCTCCTGGCTGTTGGCAATGCGGCTCAATTTTGTTCCCAAACTAAATTTTGGCCCAAGTTAAAAGCATATTGAGATTTTTTGTTTTTTCTTCCTTCTTTTTTTTTTTCTAGGGCATCATAGGCCATTTATAATTGAATCTCAAACCTGGCATAGTTGGAGCTCCAACTGCAGATTATTTGCGGGGAATCATCATGCAAAAGCACACATATAATATGCAGAAATCTTTAAAACATTTCAAGCCTAAGCCATGAAAATCAAATAAACGCCACGGCGAACAGCATGGCGTTGATGGGTTGTTTCATCCCAAGCCTGAACGTCACGGGTTCCTCTTTATGATTCAGACTGGAGGTGTTCCTCTGGTTTTTGGAATCTGGGGGGGCGGAGAGTCCGATCCAAGAGAACAAAAGCTTTAGGAGTAGAAAACAGACCAACGTTTTCTCCTTCTGTTTCCATCCTTTATCCGCCCCCATCATCCAACACAAGCGCCTGCCATCTGACACCCCTCTGAGGAGTTGTTCTGTAGAGCTTGCTTTTAACACACACACACACACACACTTGCATATGCACTTATAGTTGTGAGGATGGTATCCAAAGTGGGGAGCCAGGCCAAACGGCACAGGGGGGAACAGACAGAAGGACAGACATTTTTGAGCTCCATTCAAGTCTTCATACACATCAAAAAAAGGAAAAAAAGAAAAGAAGAAGCAGGATGATGGAGAGGGGTTCTCTGTTGGTAGACCGTACAGCGTGTGTGTGCATCAATCCTCGGTCACTTGGTCTGATGCCACCTGGCCGTGCCCCCACGAGCAGGACTCTGGGATTTGTGCGAGTGTGAGGGAGCCTTGCTGGGCTGAACCAAACTTTAGCCGAGCAGCAGATGGTGGTGCCAGCGTGGGATGGACATAAGAGCAAGGTGGGCTCTCACACATGGATGCACACCGGCTGCTTCGCCTGTGGTCACACAGCCAGAGCGGCCAGAAAAAGGTTCAATAAATGCTAATTTGACAGTCGCGTTCCACCAACCTTTGTATTTACTAAGCTTAGAGATTTTGTTATTTGGATGATAATGTTTTTGCCCCTGTCTGTTATCAAAATATCTCATGAACCACTGGACAAATTTTAACTAAACTCTCAGAAAGTAATTACTGGATATGCATCTACAACTGATTAATTTTTGCAGACAACCTGATTCAAGATGGCCACCACAGCCAATTGACTGTGAAAAACCCCAAAATAGGTCCAACTCAGTAAATTTTACAGATAATTGGTAAAGATTTGGTGTTGTAGTAGCTGAGACTGATCCCCAACACATATTTTGAGCGCTAATTGATTGCAAGCTCTTTGTGGAACATTTTGCCATTAACTACTGGAGTCAACTCAGTCTGTCTGTTAGCAAAATATCCCAGAAACCACTGGATAGATTTGAATAAAACCTTCAGGTAATTGGTATTGGATGTGCATCTACAACTGAATAACTTTTGAAGCCAACTCAATTCAAGATGGCCACCATATTCAACTGACAAAATAATGGCTATAATTTAGTTAATTTTATAGCTGTTGAGCTTAAATTTGACATGGTAGTAGCTGAGAGTAATTCACAGCACATACTCTGAGTGGGACATCTTTAAGTGTTTCACAAGATTGTGGTTAACGTTCATTTCAAGGCTTGACCAAATATATGCAATATGCATACCTTCGAGGAATGCTAGTACTTTATTTCATACAGCTTTCTTATATTTTATCAGATTTTGTTGTTTTTTTTTCATTCAAAAATAAATAAATAAATATTTTCCTCAGTGTACTGTATTACTGAGATGATTTGCTTCACTTTTACAAAGGCACACACGCTTTCATCGGCCTGTAGCTGAGCAGCTGTCCAGGGAGTGGCGGACATCTCTATTGTTGGTGTGTGATGGATGAGATGGGAGCTTTACATTCTGCAGCGCGCCGTAGATTGGGAGGAAATACACGGTGCACCTTTATTACTGCAGTCGACGTAAACAGATGTTTTCCAGAGGCTTTGTGAACAATAATGTGCCTTTCCGGTGTTGTTTTCTGTTGCACGGAAGGTGAGGACATAAGCTGTCAAATCAGGATCACAACAGGACACGTCCACGGCCCTGCTGCTGTACAAAGAAGATTGATTTCCTGTGAGAGCACAACTGTTTATTTTAGAAAGGCTGCTTCATGTTTGGCCTTAGATCCATAACTCACAAAGTTATTTTGCTCACATTTACTAACAACTCTGTCAAACTTTGACAAGGTTTTTTTTTTAACAAAATGGATTTTCTAACCTTTACAGTTTAACTGTAACTTAACTGTAAAAATTTTACCAAAAAACAGGGCCTGACTGATTAGATATAAAACACAACCACAATATGATAGCATTTCAGGAAATATTAAAGCCCTAGCATTCCTTGAAGAAATGCATATCACCCGCTGCCTTTCATGCCAGAGTTTTAGATCATCTCATGATGAGAAATGACAAAGCTGTAGCTGTTTTAGTCAAACTTTGAAAGTAACATTCTGCCGATCGCAAGCAATATCTCACGATGTTAAGCTCAGAGAATGTGTTGGATATGACTCTCAGCTACTACCAAATCAAATTTTAGCTCAAAACCAGTAAAATGAACTGACTTATAGTCATTTTTGGCTTGGCCTACGTTGATTAGCTGTGGTAGCCATCTTGAATTTAATTGACCCCTAAAAATAAAAAGAAAACAAACATTATTTAGTTACAGCTGTACATCCAATGATGGTTTTATTAAAATCTGTCAAGTGGTTCATGAGATATTTTGCTAACGGACACACACGGTCACACATAAACAACACACACGCAGACACAAGTAAAAACATCATCGCTTGGCATTTACATTTAGGTGATAATAAAAATACAACTAAATGATTTATTTTGTAGATGCAACATTTAACAAAAAAAGGTCATTTTGTTGTGTTTGTTAAATGTGCGTTGTAAAAGGCTAAATATATATATTGTTTCGCAAGATATCATTTTCTGTAGGACTGTTTTATTCAAATGTTTATATGATTCTGATTGTAGTCTTGTGTTTGGTTAAACATTGTTTTGTTTTGGTCAGTTATTAAAATGATTATTTTTGGCATCTAAGTTTTAGTTTTTTCAATTGTTATTTTTTTGTGTGTGTATTTTTGTGTTGTTGACTTTGTTTATGTGTCCTGGCTGGTTTGTGTGTTTTCTGATATGTTGTTTGTTTCCACTTTTTGTTGCGTTTTTCTGAAGTCTTTTTGTACCAGTGGTATTTACTGCTCCTAAGAGTCACCATTGTCAAACAAGCTCCTTAAATTTGTGGGAAAGTGGGAAAGAAGCCATTATTTTACTTGCAAAATGCAAAACAACAACAAAAAAACAACTAAAATGAAAACTGGCTCCTTGCAAATCCAGTCATATAATGACACGGAGTTCACACCTATGTGGTTTGTGAAAACAATAAGGTGTGATCATGTGTTGTTAGAGGCAGGTGATGCTAAGGTGAGAAGCAGCTGGGTCTTTTATACACTTTTTAAAACCTCCCTCTGTCAGCAACACAAAGGGCCTGAGCTCATACGGATGTGTAGCTATGACTTTAGAGGACATTACCCCGACTTAAGTTGATTAAAATGCATTAATTTATAATAAAGAGGACGCATCTTCTCATGTGGTTGTAAAAAAAGGGCTCAATGGGCTAAGTAATACTTGGATGGCACACACAGAAACACACAGCCCCATATTACTGCATGCAGCACAAGTAGCTGGCTGTCTGACATGTTCTGAGACTCTTTCTAACAGCAGTGACAGAATGACAAGCACACCCATCAAAAATGCTGATATGCTCTTTGTTTTCTATAATACTCTCAGCTCAAAACACGCTCAAAGCAAAGCACAACAGCAAGTTTTCCATTCTGTGACCCAAATGAAAAATCTGTTTTTCACAGAAAGACACTCGTGCAGATAAAAAAAAAAAAAAACATGCATCATTTTAAATTCAGAAAGTCAAGATTTGTTTTTGTAATCTGTCTTAAGCAACATGTTGAGCGCCTTTCGGCTACTGAGTTTCTCCATACATAACCCTGACCTTTGACCTCCCTGCACAACACGGCTAAAGAAAGACACATCATTCCTCTGGTGGCCCTTGCAGTCATTTATCATGTGGTGTATGATGTTGGCGCACCGTTAAACTTGTCTGAACTGCCATAAACAAATCGAGATTTTGAACAACTTAAGTAACGTTCATCTCTTATGGAAACATACTTTAAAGAAGTCCTATTTTAGAACAATGTGTCTGGGAAAAAGCTGTCAGCAACCTACTGCTGATAGTAGACATACATTTTTGTCTAACCTAAATATATAAAAAAAATTCATAAAATATTGATAATTATTGCCTCCAATTATTAGAACTGCAGTTGCTTCTGAAGGCTTATTCAGATGCTCTTCATTTAATTTGACTTTAAAATAGTTTAGCTTTATTATGAAACTGTAAGCTTGTTTTAAACATTTTTTAAAGTTTCAATATACTCACCTGTACAGGGTCAGACTTCAAGGCTGGGGAGATTTCAGTGGTCAAACTGTACCGAGGCAAAGTTAGGAGCCAGGAGACTATTGGCTTGATGATGCAAAGTAGTGAAACCAGAAAGTCATGCTGTTTGGGACGGTTGTATCAGGCTTATAATAACCAGCCCGAAGTGTCAGAGGTCTAATCTCCACCCTCAGGCTTAATCACTTAAACCCTGACAGACTTTACTGATGTCAAAGCTGTAGAACCTGAGTTTGAGTTCACAAGGGCTCAGATGGTATAAAAAGAAGGACTGAGACACCTGTCATGACAGCGCACGTTGCTTTGAAGCAATATATCATCAGAGAACTAAAGAAATAATAATATAAAGGAAAGAATTTCACACCATGAGTATGTGCTGTATGGCAGGCCATTTTAGCATTAAATCAAACCACACTTTTATCTCTATGATTTTTTTTTTGTAGCTATCAATGATTCTCCTCAAGTCAAAAGGACATTTCAACGATCCAGAATTTAAATAAGAACCATTTTAAATTAAAGGCCTTTTATTCCTTGAAGAAATGCCTTTCATGTCAGAGTTTTACATTGAGATCAGAGTTAAAGCTGTTTTGGTCAAACCTTGAAAATTGCGTTACGTGAAAGAGATGAAACACTCAGAGTGGGAATGGCTTTCAGCTACTACCATATCAAATTTTGGCTCAGTGACTGTAAAATTGAATGAACTTTAGCTTTTTTTGTGTCGGCTAATGCTGGATAGCTGTGACAGCCATCTTGAACTGGATTGACTCCAAATCTGAATCAGTTGAAGACGTACATCCAATCATTACTTTCTGGCAGTTTCATTAAAATTTGTCAGGTGATTCATGAGATATTTTGCTAACAGACAAACAAGGTTGACTCCAACTTTTATTCTAAAGTTTTAAACAAACACCTTGTCCAAAGAGTAGCACTTACAGTATGCGTTGGGAATGACTTTTAGCTACGACCACATCAGATTTCAGCTCAGTAACTTTGAAATTGAATGAATGTTAGCCATATTTGTGTTGATTAATTTTGATTAGCTGTGGCAGCCATCTTGAACTGGGTTGACTCTAAAAGCTAATCAGTTGCAGATGTACATTCAGTGACTACTTTTGGAAAATTTCATTAAAATCCATCGAATGGTTTATGAGACATTTTGTGAACAGATACACAGACATATAAAATCATTATCGCCCATAATGTTTTCCTTTCAGAGGTGGTTGATAGTAACATTTTTACTTGTAAAATTTATAATTTTAGGTCTTTACAATAAAGTTATTAGAAAAAACTAAGTTTGGGACATTTAAAGATACTTAAAAAGTTTAGATGTTTCACCATTTAATGGCTTGGATGGATATGTTTTACAGAAACCAATAATTATTTTTTTTTAGATATCCTTCAATATGATGTGTCTAATATCAGGTGAAGTGGATAAATTGGACATTATTAATCCATTTTTGGTTCTAAATTTAGTCTTGTTGCTGTCTATCCCAGTGAGGTTTTTGGGTAATTGTATGTTTGGTAATGTTTGATTTCTGGTGTTAAGATCATTGCAAATCCCCAGAGTTTAAGGGACTTATCTGAGAGTTATCCCTCATTTTCCAATTTTATTCAGTTATTTCATGTGTCTGTGTCCAGCCCTCTCATTAAAGAAATATTAGCATAAAGTTCTGCCCTGACAGCTCCTCAGCCTCTAGACTCTCAACACCGGGATAAAAATGGGTCTGAAATATTTTCATCTTTATGGCTAATCCACCTTTAGTGCATTCCAGGCTTTTAATCATCTTTTATTTCTGAAACAAAGGCATGTTGGGTTTAAAGGTGTTAATTACTGTTCAGTTTTAGAGAGGCAGCTGTCAGCTCCTTTTTATACAACACACACTGCAGGGAGACAAGTGCGTGTTTGTGTCGGCATACGTCTACATATCTGGATGGAAAGTTCAAAAGTGCACACACACAAATGTTCCAGTAAAACTGCCAGCATTTGTTTCCGTTTTCTCGAGTGTAATTTTTACATATAATTTATCTTTTAAGTCTGTGGCAGCAAAACTAAGGGATACCTCAGGAAACCCAAACCAACCCTAACTATAGGATTTATCAAAAAAGAAAGTCTGGTCCTAAAACTAGACAGAGTGTCAGCCTCACAGACAGAAATTGGAAGTTGGAGCCTGATAACTGAAAGCTCTGCCTCCTGTTCTACTTTTAGAAACTCTAGGAACCACAAGTAAACCTGCA
Organism: Kryptolebias brasiliensis; assembly: GCA_028566095.1. Taxonomy (NCBI): domain Eukaryota; kingdom Metazoa; phylum Chordata; class Actinopteri; order Cyprinodontiformes; family Rivulidae; genus Kryptolebias; species Kryptolebias brasiliensis. Next base: position 18,086,799 of record JAOXNZ010000038.1, read on the forward strand.
GTCTGAAAGCAAAGTGCTTCGTTAGAAAAATATGGAACAATAAGATCTGTAAAATACTGTAAGATGGAGCTTGGTTGTCGAGAGCTTTGTATGTTAGAAGGTTTTCTTTCAGTGCCTGCAGGGATTGCCACAGTGAGTGAACTCTGTGATTGTTTTACATCGGATGCCCTTCCTGAAGCAACCTAGGCTCAAACCCACAGCGCTGATCATCAAGCTACCACACTTTTTGGAGTAGAAACTTCAGAAACTTAAACGATGTGAGCTGGCATGGGAAGCGCTCATTGGATTTCAAATTGGATTTTGTAGGTCAGAAGAAAGATACATTCATCATCGCAGGGAGCCGGTGCCTACAGAAGAAAGATTTTAAATCAAATTTAAAAGGATGATATTTTAAACTGAATTTGGTCAGATTCAATAATGAAACCAAACTAGTTTATTTTAAACTCAAATTACTTTTGTGAGCTTTTCTTTTCTTTTCTTGTTTTTTTTTTTTTTTTTAGCAAATTCTAATCATGAGAATGTAAC
>JAOXNZ010000038.1:18213698-18237607 GCA_028566095.1 Kryptolebias brasiliensis
TGAATGGCTCACTGAGAAATTTACAAACCCAGAAGACCAAAAATATCTTGGTAATGTTGATGCTTTTCTGGCTGAATGTTTGACTTTGAAAGCCAAATGTAAAATATAATATCCCCTTCTTTCTTTATTGGAGAAAAAAGTAATCTTTTAAGCAAACTTTACATATTACAGTTAGTATAAAATGATTACTTTTAAAATTGTTTGTTTTATTCTAAATTGTATCAGAAAACTGCAAAAAGTTTACAGTGATTGGCAATTTAAAAAACAACAACATAATAGTTATGAGCTGTCATTACTGATTAGTGGCAAGATTTGTAAAACCAAAATCACATTTTATTAAAACTAGGTGTAATCTGTTATTTGTTGACTGTTCACTTTGTCTCGGAAGCTAATTTCAATTTCAATCAACAGTTTATTTCATAATGTAGTGAGTTAATATGACCAACAGGGGGCACTGTGACCAAACAGATTTCAGCTTCTTTTATTCCTGATTGCTGTTGAGGTGTGTGTGTTTGTTTGTGTGTGTGTGGGAGAGAAAAATGGAGGTTAATTTGTATCTAATAATATGTCTGCTCTCACTGAATAGGCTATATGACACCTGTCAGAGACGGTTTGTTGTATCTCTGCGGGTGTCAGCTTGTTTCATTTAGTCTGTATACACATGGCTGACTGTCCTCGTTCCCCAGAGGCTGGTGGTTTTAGGGTGGGCTGTCAGAGCTTTCCAGTAGTTTAGGAGAAGCTTAAGCAGCATTAGAGCTACATCATGTACACAGACATCAGCCCACACACAGAATGACACACTTGCACTCTCGGATGTCATCAGGAAATCTGTTCCCAGCAGGGTGTGCGACTTGTCAGGTCAAACACTTCTCCCTGACCATGTGTCTGGTTGTGACAAGTAGTGCGTTTGTCATTGTGGGGATGTGGTGCTTTGCTGGTTTTTATCTGTGCGAGTACATGAGGGATGCAGTGTTCAGCGTTGATCACATGGAGCTGCCAGACTGTGCTCTCTGCAGAGGAGGAGGACAAAGGAGCAGTTTGGCTTTTATAATTTGTCATGAGCTGCTTTTTTTTTAAATGTCAGACTGCTCACTGGTATTTTGGTTTTGTACCCGGAAAGCCGATGGACTCCAGAAAGGAAGAAAAAAACGCCCTGATGACAGGATGGATACAGACTAAACACTGAAATTATGACTGCACTGATTAAACGCTTTTCCCATAGCATACCAGGGAAAAATAAATCTGTCTGTTGTTTTTTAGTAGCTATTATTCAAAGCATTAGGAAATAAAAAATCCTAAGGTTCATTAATTATGTCATAGTGTCTGCCATGGATTTTGTTGTTTTTCTGTATTAATTTAATTTTTCATTGGTGTTTTTCATTGAATGTATTTCCTTTTCTGTACACATGTTTTTAAAGGGATAATTTAGATCTTAGTAACCCACTTTCATCTTGCTAGCGTTAGCTATTAGCTCATCAATCCAGTGAAACTCCACTCTGGTCTTGCCTCGGTCAAACTAGCTGTTAGTTTTTCAATCTGGTCAGAATTAAACTCTATTTCTCTAAATTGAAATTGTTCAAAGAGCCTTCTTCAACAGATATGATATTAATTGTTCATAACCTTTCCACAGGACCCCACGTCTAAAATCTGACACATTAAGAAAGACTGACTAAATTTTATATTTATCAGTTTGTTAAAAATGAACAATTTCGATTAAGAGGAAAAAAAAAAGCTTGAGACATGTTACAGTTTTCTCATTTTAAAATTTCTCCTCTGAATGTGTTTTTAGTAATAGCTGTCATAATCATGGTTTAAAGGCCAAACAATTACGTGAAAAATGAAAAAGTGAAAACACTTTCCATAAAGTGGGTTCAACTGACAGCAAGATGACTAATTACTTTTCTAATTACTGAATCCTTTTATTTTAATGTTCGCTCTCTGCAGAACAAGCCAAATGTCAGGGACCATGACGCGTCGGTGTATTTGCGCCTCCAAGGTGACGCCCTGTCAGTGGGCGGCTATGAAAGAAATCCCATTTTCTGGGATGAGGTAAGACTGAATATTATCAGGTGTTCTTGATCTCTGTCTGTAGCTCAGACTCTGTGATGCTCCATGTATTGACTGTCTGAGTGGCTGCAAGACATAATGTCTGTCCTACTGGATAAAAACATCAAATGAGTCACTTTGAAAGCTAAATAAACTTTTATCTTTAATCTGCTGAATTTTGACCTAAATTCTGCTGTGATCTTTTTTTTTTTAATTTTTTATCTGACCACCTTGGATCTTTTTCAGTACAGTTTTATAGCAGGACTGCTGTTTCAGTAGAACGTTACTGTCCAACCGTATAATTATTTTTGACCCAAATTTTTTGGTTTAGTGTTTTTGTGCTTTAGTTAAAGGTGATGATACCTGAAGTCATATTTGACCAGAACTTGTTTTTTAATTCACATGTTCAATGTATTCTCCGGAGTTCCTTATCACCCCACAGGAACACTTTCCTCTCAGCTGGCTGCTGGTTTACTTCACAGGATTTATAAGACTTGAATGGGAGACAGACCTTTAGTTTCCAGAAAGACTTTAACGCACTCTCTACCTTTGAAATAGAGAGAGACCAATTAATCAATCAATTAAATCAATTTAATTGGCCATATTGGCCACTTTAAAAAAAAATCAGTAATCACTCAAGTAGGAAGATGATGGTGCAGCTGCTACAATTTAGTTTTTTAAGTGAGAATGTGTTTCTGTATGTTGTTTGTAGGTGTGCAGGTTCTTCTAAGGATTGCTAAATATACATTTTTTTTAAAGTTGGGCAATTGTTATATATTGTTTAATGAAAATTACATATTGGGCAAAAATAAAGTGTGTTGTATATCGAACAGCGGCTGCCCTGATTTCTAAAGATTGGTGCTGGCCATAAAACAAAAATTAAAACTAGTCAAACTCTACTTTAAAACAAAGCTCAAATCTTACCTAATTGAAATAGGTTATATTGTATTAAATGTAATATTTATTTTAGTAATCTGACCATGTTGTGCTGTGTTTGTTATTCTCATTTTGTCTTTTATTTGTTTTTCCTGTTGTTTTTATTATAGTATTTAGTCATATTTTAGTCAAGTTAGCTTCTAGAACTACGTAATTCTTATGTTGCCTTTGGTTTTAATTAGGTTTTATTCCTGTGCATGTTTGCTTTTATCCCTTCATTTTGCTCTTTGAAGCACTTTGGGTTTAAGAAGTTCTAAATAAAAAAAGTTGAGTTAAGCCCAACATCTACATTTGATCTCATTCTCCAGAAAATGAACTCATTAAATCAATGCAAAATCTTTCATGTGTTGTTTCAGTTGCAGTTCTTTTTTTATTTGTTTCTGTTTGTTTGGTGAACTGCTGATGTGAATTAAGTGGCGCAAAAAAAAAAAAGAGTCAAACTTGGAGTACCCGAGGAAGTTGTTAATAAATGATGTGATTCTGAGTTCTGACCTCCTGTTGGTGTTCAGCGGCTGCAGCATGATGTCAAGCTGTGGATGGAGATAAAGATGGGAGGAGGGGGCTGAATTTTAATCTGAGTGAGCTGCAGATCTGAGAGAAACACATTTTCAAACGTGTGCATTTATCACAGAATTTTAGTTGGTACTCACTTCAGATATCCAAATGTGTACTCTTATCCACTTTAAGTATGCTTTTTTGTGTGTGTGTTTCCTTTAAGCATCAATTGTAATGATTAAGACGGCTAAAGTTAACAGAGCATAAATAAAATAATTTTTCTGTATTAACACATATTAAAAGGTTTAGTGTCCTTTAGAAAGACTTGTTTGAAATTCAGAAAATTTTCATTTAAACTAAACAATTTTTTTAATAATAAACAAGGGCTTGTAAATTTCTAAAACTAAGAACCGACCCAAACTGCTGGAGTATAATACCATAGTATAGTTACTACTGTAAAATGTTTTTCCTTGTTTTGTTTTTACATAAAAACACACCCAAAAAGAAGAAATATTCAAACTATGTTTGGTTGGTGTTAGGGCTGCGAAATACATATAAAAAACTTGATATTTTTGTTGAATATAGCCATAAACCTATATTTTCCTGGCTCCTATCTTTATAATCTGTCATCATGATGCTCACATCACTCTCCATGTGCTTTAGCATCTTGACCTCCATAATCTAAACCAAACAAGGGGCATCAAAAGCTGCCAAAGTCCTTTTGATTGGCTAAATATATTGTTTATTATTAGGCCTTTTACATGTTTTCTTACTTCCACTTAAGCTATTTAACAGGCAGGTTAATAAGTTCAACACATGTTCCAAAATAATCCATCAAATTTGATTGACTTTGTACCAATTTATTCGTCAGGGCTCACACACACCTCATCCTTCGGCCTTTCTACTTGTGAAAGTTTTTTAACTAGAACATTAAGTCCAAAGTGTTTCTTACAAAAAAAAATGAAGGAAACTTTGAAGACCAATTATTAAATGAACTCTGGCATTTTGTAAAAACTAATTGTTCCTTGCAGAGATTTACTCTTTGAACGGGGAATATGGGTTAACATTGAAGATCCTTTTTGAGCTAACAAATGGATATGTTCTTTTCACAATGACTTCTTTTTCAGAGCAGTGAGAGTGAGTTGGCAGGTTTTGTTGCTTGTCGTTTGTTTTGGTGCCTTTTTTACTGCAAATTTTAGGTATTATAGTTCAACTTAATCCTGTTTAGTCCCATTCGAAGTAAATGAAAGCCATTTGGGGCATTGACTATATCTTTCTTGCTTCTTCTCTGACCTCCTGATTTTTATTTTGTTCCGTGTTTCAGCCTGCCAGTCTACAGGGTCTTCAGTGGTTTCATGTTTTAGAGGATTTCTTTGTGCGGTAACGGCTGCTTTTGTTCTCGATCTGTTGCCGTGCTTTGCTTTGATGTTTCAAGGCGGATGGAAGAGAAAGAAGACGTGATACGGAAAGGAGAATTAGTGTTGAGAGGCAGAGAATAGATGCAGAGTGAGTGATGATGAGCAGGATTGATAGCTTGGGAGGGATGAAGAAAACGGTGGTGGTTTTTTTTTTTTCTTTTGTGACAAAGAGCACTGCTCCTCAGATACTCCAGTCGAGCTTTTCTTCACATGAAAGCATCAGTAGACAGCTCACACATCCGTGTGACATTCAAGTCCTAATAAAAGCTGAAAATATCTGAACTAATTAAGAAAAAAAAATCAGGAAATTCTGTCAGTATTCCTTTTCTGAACCTCCTAACTCTTTAAAAGTAAACCCAAAGAAGAAATAAGTTTGCAAACTGACTGAATTTGTAAATAAAGACATAAATACATGCCTGATAAAACTGTTGCATAGAGCAAAAGGAGGCATTTTGGACCTCGTTTGGTCGCCCTGAGTCATCCAGATTTGTGTGGGAGAGGAGGATTTTAAGGCAAGGCAGTCTGTTCTGCGGGGCATGAGCTGCAGGAGCTAAAAGCTGCATTTTGGATTCGGCTGACAGGAGGGGAGTAGCAGAAGTCCAGATGGAAGAAAATTACTGTTTGGACCAGGATCTGAGATGGAAATGTTGGATTAGGCAGATGTTTTTCTGGTGAGAAACATCTGCCAGTGCGCCATTTGTCTGCAGCTGCATGACTAAAATCCTTGTAGTGCTTTTAAAATCAATGAGAAAGAAATCAAATAAACTTAGCCTTGTAACTTTTTGTGATTTTTAAAATCTCTAAATTTCTTTTTTATACAAGAAAAGTACAACAATTAACCATGTTTTTTCCTTCTTGACATGCTCACAAAGGCCAGTGTTTGTTTCTTTGACTAATAGAGGCAGAATACACAGTAAATAACATTGGCACTTTCTCATAAAAATGGTTTAAATTTTGTATTTTCATGCCCAGTCTTTCACAAGTTGATCGTATCGAAGATAAAGAACAAACTACAAAAAGTCATAATAAGTAAAAACAATATGTTAGATAAAAAATAGAAAAGTGTAAAGTTAACCACAGTTTTATTGATTGGAGAACAAACTATAAGATGTAACTCTCCTTTCTTCTGGGACACAGATTCAGTGATGAGCTGCCTGATGAGAGAAAGATGACGACCTAAAGGCTCTTTTTCACCAAAGGAATATTTGTAGCTCCAATAAACAACTTTTGTTTTTGTTGAATAAAGTTACTCAGAGGAGAATCACATCAAGAAAAATCTATTTTACAAGTGAAATATCTCCACATTGAATCATGCTTTGCTTGGTTAAATAATAACTATATATTGATAATGTGTTCCTTACACTTCTTTTTTTGTTCCCAGGTGTCCGATAAGTTTGCCTTCAGCCTTTTTGACTTGGACTGGGATGTATTTATGCAACACATTGAGGGTGCAATCAATAGAGTTCCTGTTCTGGAGCAGACTGGCATCAAGTCCACTGTCTGTGGACCAGGTACAAACACACAGATAATAACTTGAGCTTGCATTTCTTTGGGAAAGACTGTATCGTTATTATTAGCTATTTAACTAAATGTGATCAAAAATTTAACATTAGCTAATGATTTATTTTTTTAGCAATTAGTCCCTGATTTGTTCCCTGCTTATTAACTAATCATCATCTTTATCAAGTTATTGACAATGTTTTTACACTTCAACTGGTAGTAATTGGGTTGGAAGCTTAAAGGTTTGGGGCTCAACAAATGAAACCCTCTGAATGTTGATGGTTTGGACCATTCAGAATTGTATTTACTGTGTTCACTTTGTGGTCATCGAAACCAATTGAGTCCTTTGTCATGTCTTTTATATTTCACATCCAAAGAGTAAAACTTTCTTATTCTCTTTTGAAATGATCTCAGTCAGCAGTTCTTCAGGCTTTCTGGAGGTCTTTTTAAAGTTTTTCTTTGGACTTTTTCACTCATTTCCTCTCCAGTAAGAGACCATTTTCAAATGTTTGTTTGTTTGTTTAAGCCATTTAGGTCCAATGAGTCTTTCAGGCATAAAAGGCACATACAGACATCTAATTAAAAGAACCAATTTTAATTTGGGTCTTTAGGCACTTTGTTACCAGCAGACGGTCACAAAGATCCAATTAGGTCTTGTTTTTCTTAGTGAAAATATAAAAAATACCAGAGATAACATGGTTTGAGAGATATAAAATAGTGTTTTGATAAAACAGTTGTCTTCCTTTTGTTACAACTTTCACTGACAGTTTTTCTCCACTTTTGTTTTCAGAATCTTTCACAGCAGACCATAAGCCACTAATGGGAGAAGCCCCGGAGGTCCGAGGTTTTTTCCTGGGCTGTGGCTTTAACAGTGCAGGTATGTCCAAGCATCGATCGAAAGAATTAAAGAAAAAGAAAAATACATGAAAAGAGTTGTGGGGGAGATATAAAGAGTTGCATAAAAAACCTTTCCATCATGACTACATTCCATTATATGTTATTTACGCTAAAAACCTTTATGAATAGGAGCTTTCCAACAAAGAATCTGTAAAATAGAAAAGGTAGTGAAGCTAAAGAAAATCTTCTAGGAAGCTAATGGCAGAAAAAACGTGACGTGGCTGAGGCCGTTTTTACCAGACTTTAACCTGGACTTCAGTCTCTGCGCACAAATGAATAATGAAGTGGGCTTTGTTTTTCAGAGTCCTCACAGCACATAACTCAAACAAGTTCATGTACAAACAACACTGCTGAGCTTTTACCTCTGACACCAGAGAGCGAGAAACACGAGTATCTAAGCACTCAGAGAGAGAGAGGAGGTGTCAAGGCTACACCAATCACAATAAGCATTAATAGACAGCTGAGAGAAAGCTTTTCTCTGCATGAGAGCAGAGGACGCCGGGGTCTAGCTGTGGAGATGTTCTGACAACAACTTGGGACGTGTGGTGAAGTGGAGTTCAGAGTCTTGTCAACACTTACACATATAATGCCTAGACAGTCAAATAAATGATTAGTTCTTACTGATCAACTCCTCCTTTGCTTTGTTTAGTCCCATTTAGCCTTTTACTCCTGAATAATTTTGTTCTTTAGCGCTCCTGTTTGTCATAAAGACCAATCAGAAACAAACAAACATAAAAAACAAAGTGAAAAACAAAATCTGCACAATTTTGTTTTTCTTATGCCAATGGCTAATGTGTCCTTAAGTGAGCAAAATCTGAGAATGGCTGCCAACCACCACGAGTTTGTCTGCCCTCCGGAAACAACCAAAGTGACTGAAAAGAGGTCAGCAATGACAACATCCATGTAAGAGCCAATCGGGATGGAGAAGTTTGACAATTTTGATGCTTTGGTTTGTACTTACACTCTGTAACTTTACTCTGTTGAGTAAAGTAAGCAGGTAAAATTACTTTCTTTACATTGAGTGTGGACCCACGTTTCAGAATTCCATATCATCATATCTTGAAAACTACTGGAGTAAACTCAAACTGCACTATTTATCATAGGTCAGGATAACAGTTTTTATGTTTGCTGTTATTGTTTGCAATGATTATCTTTTAAAAAGATAGTTCAGACAAACACACACACACTTACACATATATAGACACTATTGTCTGTCACTATTTTCCTCCTGTGTCTTTGTCCTTCTGAAAGCCTTCTGTGAATTTCCGACTGTCTCTCAGATGGCTCTCTTGGCTCCAGGCGGTGCAATAGGAGGGGGTAAATTCAGAATTCACAGAGTCAAAGTTAATAGACTCGCAGTGTAAAAATAACATGCATCTTTAAATGCTTGAATCTAACTTTGTAGGCCTCCTCGTTTGATGGAGTTAATTTTAGCTTTTCAAGGAATCGTTGAGCGTGATTGCTTGGTAGACCGGAAGAAGTTGGATTTGTTGCTTGGCAACTGCTGTTTGCTTATTCTCAGAGTCAAAAATCATCATGTTGAGCACTTCAGTAATTAACTTGCAGCACATTTGTTTATTGTAGAGCATATTATGGTTGCACTATGTAATTAATTATAACTGCAGCAGCTCTTACATAGAATCATAATAATTGTACCTAATTTTGTTGAATAAAACCTTGACTTTAGTTATTTTTTACATAAAAAAACACAGAATGCTGCCTGCATGATCCACTAACACATGTGGTGTTTGTGAAAGAAAGCGTCACAGGAGGGTTTTTTTGCCACTGAGAACATTTTATGTTGTCTATAGTTGACCTTTCTCGTTTTCTTGCTTTTTTTTTGCTTTTATTTATTTATTTGTTTTTCAAACAGAAATTCTTTGTGTTGACTGTAAGTTACTATCACCTTTGCTTTATTTATCTTTTGTCTATAATATAAACCAAAACTCAAATGGTTACAAGAAAATGCAGGAAAATAGAGAAACTTTCACAGCTCAAGAGGTAAAAGAATTTGTCAAATTTGTATTTAGAATAGGGGGTAAAAATCTTGACAGATGCTTGTAGTTATTTTTTATATGTTTAATGAAACTGGGCTAAAAGTTTGCATTGTAGGTGTTTTCTTTTAGGAAGCACAAAAATATATGCAGCATGAAAGAAAAGCAGTAGGAGGAAACTGGTGCTTAAAAGAAGAAAAGGGAAGTACAAAAGGAGAATCTGGAAATGACCAGATGAGCAGAAGCACAAGCAGGAGGGCTCACACATCCGTGTTGTTATCTCAGGTGACATTTTATCAGTGACACCTCGCTTCACTGGTTGTTACCACTTTGTCCTGGAAGAACTCCATCATTCTCCTCCCTCTAATCTCTCGGTTCATGCAGCTATTCATCCATTTATCTATCCATCCATCCGACCAGCCGTTCAGACGTCCTCCCAGACTGGGAGCTGAAACTGACTGCAGAGTGAAGTGATGAGAGATGAAGGGATGCAAGGATGAACACATGCACTCGTATAACATGTTCACATAACAAGTAGACAGTTGTTTAAAAGGGTCTGGCTCATTAACCCAGCAGTTCCTAACGCCATGGATTACAACCTTTAGTCGCTGTTGTTTGTTTTCTGGTTGGTTGGAAACAAACAGCGGTTGATGCAGACGTTGGATGGGGATGATGAGGTCAGATTGCTCGGGGTCTTCTTTTAAACAAGGTCAACACAATCCACTTGTGGCTCATTCTTGTCTCATAGCAGCTGTAGCAAAGGACAAAATGCCATTTTTCTTTCTCTTTTCAAAATTAATGAGTTTTTTGCAGTCTCTCTAAAAGGGTAGACTATAAGTGAGGAAAAAGGGGAACTGGGCTCGTGTTGCTTGTTCAGAATTTTCTCTAATTTGCCATTCGATCCTTGGAGTAATAGAGTTTGATGTATGATGTGTGCTTTTGCTTTTGTACTTTCTTTTTTTGTATACTTTTATAAATGAAAAAGCACAGTAGGATAGTTTATGTATAAAATGTGTAATATTAATCACCATTATCTGATATTTTATATTGCACAACTTGATTAATCAAATCAGACTTAGTTTTCAGTTCTGGTTTACAACCCAATTATTTTTAGTTTTTGTGGATTTTGGACAGAATCGGCACACAATTAGCTTGATCTTAAATGACTTAATGGTGAATCTGTATGTCTGAATTGTAAAAGAAGATGGCTTTCATCTCCAGTCTTTTTCTGTGTCAGGTATGATGCTGGGAGGTGGCTGCGGTAGGGAGCTGGCTCACTGGATCATACACGGCCGCCCTGATAAGGACATGTACGGATACGACATCAGGTATATCAGCTCTGAAGGTCCTGACTGGCTGTAGGCTGTGAGCTCCGGGAGGCTCTGTAATATTCAACTTCATTATGAAGTTGGTGTGGTTGTGACTTTTAATGAGAGCTCATCTTTTGAATTCCTGTCCCTCGTGTCTCAGGCGTTTTCATAGTTCGCTGACAAACAACAAACGCTGGATCAGAGAGAGGAGCCATGAGTCGTATGCTAAAAACTACTCTGTGGTGTTCCCCTTTGATGAGCCGCTGGCCGGCCGCAACATGAGGAAGGACCCTTTCCATCAGGTAGATGAGAGGTTGGGTAGACGGTTAATCAGGAGGAATTCAGGGAAGTAACTTTTATGTGTTGACTTTCTGCTGTGAGTTAGCGAGGCTCCTTTCAATCGTGGTTTCATCAGGTATGACTATAATGTATAAGGGTGAACAAAAAAAAATGTGATGGAAATTACAGTGTAAAGTTTACAAGCACTTAAAGTAAAACACAAAAATTGTTTTTTCTCATATCAGTAGTTAATGGGTCCTTAAAAATGTGTAAGCAAACTTTGTGACCAGATACCACCCACCACATACATTTGTTTACCTACGAAAACAGCCGAAGTGACTGAAAATAGGTCAAACATTAAACTTGGAACCCATATTTGTTTACTTATACAGACTACAGCCAGCCTAATGTAGGTGGACCCGTATTTCAGAATTTCATTCAATATCTGGAAAATTACAGGAGTAAATAAACTCTTTCAAACTGCACCATTTGATATAGTTAAGGATACCTTTTTAATGTTTTATTTCATATGTGAGGGTTTCTAAGTTAGCTGGATTCTCATGAGATTATGACCACAAGATAATCCCACGTCTTTTTTTCATTTCCTTTTTGTGTCTCCTTTTTCCTTTGTCCTCCTTATGGTTCTGTCTCTTTTTTTTTTCATCCATGGTTTACAAAAGGGTTGTGACATAAACATAGAACTGCATTATACAACTGATTATAGGTTTCCTTGCTCTTTCTTCATGCATCCTTCTTGCCTCCTGCACTCATATCACACATTAGAGGGACAAGGATCTGAGAGGAGGGGGTAAGGAAAGAAACTAATAAAGTAAAGAGAAATTAAACTTGTGTCATCTTACCAGGCTCCAAATTCAGAGTTTCTGGCAGAGAAAAACTGCTTAGAAATGATCAGCATCCTGGTCTGTCAGCTTTCCTGTGGTTGACACTGATATAGGAAGGATTCAGCCAATCACTTGACAGGTGATATTTTTGACAAGCACCTAAAAATATCTAGATGTTTTAGATAACAGCCCCCCTGCCATGTAGCGTCAGAGTATGAAACCAGTTTACAATTTTCTCACCAGGCCATCTTTGACTCCTTCTCTTTGTCTACTTTTTACTTGTCAAACACTGACAGCGTTTCTTAATGTAGACTTCCCCCACTGTTACCGTCATACATCTTTCTGTCATTTCATCATTCTGATCAAATCTAGAAGCGTATGACTGATTCAGGATGATGGCAGTAAGCGGTGTCACTTTCTCCTCAGCAGCCGTCTTTGCCAGTATGACTAAATGATCCACTCAGTTTCGGTAACTTGTTCTTGAATGTCTCTCGGCTTCATTTCATCCTTAGCTCAGCACAAACTCCTAATGGACCTGTTCTTCACTCTGCTTTACACTTTAATGATTCTCTTAGACCTCATTTCAATTCATCTGTTGCAAATTTCCCCCCTAATCTCACATGTAGGCACATTTCAGAACAGATTACTGTCACACAGTCTGCATTAGCAAAGTTGTCTTTGTATTTTGTAGCTGATGCCCTGTGCTTCCTCATCGCTTGTTTTATTTAGCGTCTCTGACACTTTGCACTTTGCATAATTAAAACTTCCTGCAAGGCGTTTTGAAGATTTACTTTTTGTACATAATGAGCCTAGAATAAAAAAAAAAGAAATAACTGAGTTGTAAAGGTTTAATTTAATGTAGTTTTGTAACACATATTATCTCGCATGAAGATTTGCTTAGCTGAGCAAGCCGTCTCTGTGCAAAAACATTAGACTTTCTACTTTTAGGAGACAATACAGGTTTATTTCAGACCACAAGAAAGTCAACTCTGACACTGCTGCGCACACGCTTTCTCCACCTCGGCAGCGCAGATGGTAAATATAGCTCGGTGTGGGAAGTTTTGGCAAAAGACAGACAGCTTGATGCCTGCTCGGAGGAGAGCATAGCACAACATACCTACCAACTGTGGGCGACTGTCAGTTTTAACAAGAAGGATGGAGAGCCTTGAAATATCTTATCTAAACACTGTTCAAGAAGTAAGAAACATACTGTTACTGCAGCTGTTGGCACTAAAAAAAAAAGTACATATTTATATATTTTTCCTTTACAGTCCCTCTATTGTAAAACAAGGCTTTAAATATTTTGCTCAGTTTTTACTTTGTATGTTAAATTGTTGGAGAATAAAGCTTCATTACGGATTATTTTTACACTAGCAGTAAATTCAATGTGTGAGTTGTGAAAGGTGACTTTCATACAGTTTGTTGCAGAAGCTCTTCGCTCATTGTTTAGCCACAACAGATTCTGCCACTAATGTGAAAATGATACATGATGTGAGAGGAACACACACAATCGCTCTTGGATCTACAGCAATAATATACTGGTTACCCATTAGTAATAAATGTGGTTACTGACAGTCTTTTTAATCACATGTGAGATCAACATCAAAGACTGAATCAATATGTTTTAGATATGTTTGGGGTATTAAGATGAAATAACTGGATGTTCCTTTGTTAAACCAAACTTAATTACCCTGATAATTTCAGTATAATAGATTTGAGCACCCAGGTGTTAAAGCTAAGGAGCAAACACATGCTCAAACACGCCATAAATCTGAATCCACAGAAAACTGTGGCTGTTTGAATACATTAGGTAAGCCCACATGTAGGAGCTGTTCAATGGTTCATTTCCAACTTCTCACATTTGTAACAAATCAATTTGTATAAAATTGGCTATCAATTAAGTGAGATGCAAAGCAAAATTGGAAAATTTGATGCATGGCATTTAAGAAATCAAAGGGGAGAAGGAGTTAACTATGCACATCTTATGTCAAATAGAAACAGCACCAACTTACACCTGATAACTACAGACTAGCTGTTTAAGCACAAACAGCAAAAAGACAGTTATGAACTTCCATTTTCCTTGCATGTACTTCTTGTGCTCGCAGTATATAATTGAATGTATAATTAATTGTTTCAGGTGCTGACTGAGCAGGGCTGTGTGTTTCAAGAGCGCCATGGTTGGGAGAGACCTGGCTGGTTCAACAAAGATGGGCCGGCTACTGTGAGAGTCACTCTACACACTAACATTATTGCAAACTATCATTATTAGACAACCCCTCCATTTTACTGGCCTCTAACAGCTTGTTTTTTCCTTATCTGTTACTGCAGGTTAAAGACTACGATTATTATGGTGCTTACGATATTAAGAGGAACGTAAACTACAAATACAATGATCTCCTAGGCAAAGAGTACACCTTTGACTTTCCTCCACATCATGATGTGGTAAGACACCAAGAGCAGATCTGTGATTGTGTGTTTGAGTACCATCAGACAGAGGGAAACCTCCTATTTTGCCAGTGATAAAACAGGAAGTTGCTTAGTCAGATGTATTTGAAAATACTCTGTTCTGAAGGGTCTCAAGAAGAAAAATAAGTATATTCCCTTTATTGGGGTAAAAAGTCATGAACAAGTAGCTGTAATGAATACAATCTGTAAGTTTCATGATGCGTGAAGAGTTTCTAGGCAGTAAACTAATTTAGCAGCTTGACAGACATAAGGGATACCAAGAGCTGTGATGCAGAAATCTGTTAGCCAGCCTTTAATTTCACTTCTGTGATGCGTTTTGCCCTCTAGGTTGTGCCTATGATTCACAGTTGTCTTAGAAATGGCATGTTCTTTTAAACATTTTTCTACTTAATGAGCCTGTTGAATTTATTTATTTTTTTTCTAAATGCAGATTAAGAGCGAGTGCCTCTCATGTAGAAACAGCGTGGCTGTGTTTAACATGTCCTACTTTGGGAAGTTCTATCTCACTGGACCAGACGCCAAGAAGACAGCTGACTGGCTGTTCACGGCTGATGTCAACAAGAAGCCAGGTCAGTCGGGTCGCTGCTTGAATAAACTCACACACTGATGGCAGAACAGATTGATATGATGAAGAAGGAAGAGGCCTGGATGGAGGGACTAGAAAATATTACGACATGTGAAGTAAACAGCCCACTCCAAAACAAAACTCTAAACACCAGTTCTAAATGCCACCATATAGTGTCAGAGAGGTTAAGCTTGAAGTACTGACAAGAGAGTTTTTACTGCTTTAATATACCTTTCAACTCCTGATTTCTGCAGTCACAAGTGTATGAATTACAAAGCCACCTTGCTTTTTCTTCAGCCTCTCTGTTTACAATAATATCTACCACAGAAAATAATAACTCAAAATTATTTATTTTATTGATGATCTTCACTGTGGTTCACTACCTCTGAGCACCAGCTTGCACATGAAAGGTGGCACATTTTGATAAAGATTTATTTATTTTTACTTAAAGTAACTCAAGCATTGAACAACAAAAACAATATATGAACAAGGTGTGACTTTCCTGCTCTGTTACATACTGGCTCCAACAGAGTGAGTGAATTCTGAGCATGATTCAGTGGTAAAATGGTCACTTTTTGAGTTTAGCTCGTGTTACAGCGTGTCTGATAAAGTCAAATGCTTTTTCACCTGGCCCAGATTAATTAGACAGTGTAGCCAGATCATTCTCCACTACTGACACAGTGCTGTAGAGATTGGCCTGTCCGTGGTCTGGGGTCTTGGCCCCGCACGCTCTAGCTCGTCAATCTGGTCAAAACTAATTTCTCTTTCTTCAAATTGAGGTGGTTCATAGAGCTATCTACAGCAAATAAGATATTATTTATACATATTGTTTCCATAGAACCCCACTTCAAAAGATCTGAACTGTCGCCTATCTCGCCTCATGTTGCTAATTTCCTTTGGCCTGTCACTTCTCCTTTTTCTCCCATTTTGTGTTATTCAGCAGTTATAAAGTGAATAGTGCATGTACTAGCAGGCTTAAAGTATACTTCTAGAATGCCTTCAAACATTTTTTTTATTAAACAACACTGGCAAATATGACTGTCACAGCTCCTTTGGCAAATGGATGATGCACAGGCAATGAGTTTGTGTCTCCCGACATTCATTTGGAAGTGATCTTTGGTAACAGATTTTCTTAGTAATTATTACACTTTTACTATGGCTTATATTTATTTTCTCACTAACCACTATACTAAAGTATTAAAACAATATGTTTTGTTTATATATAATCTCAGAAAAAGCACATACGGTCAAATATCTGCACTGAGTTTATCACAAAGTGTCAGAAACAGAAGATTGACCATTGATTTTTTTTAATTTTTTTTTTATGTTATTTCAGGGCTTCCCTTTTAAGACTTTCACACTAATTTGTTTTTAATCAGTGTTTGTTTTCTGCACGTTTCAGGTTCCACTGTCTATACCTGCATGTTGAACAAGAGAGGGGGGGCTGAGGCCGACCTGACGGTGAGCAGATTGGAGCCCGGTGCTGCCAACCTGCCCCTGGCACCAGAGTCCAATGGTGAGTTTGATTCAGTACCGCTGTAATAAAAAAACACAAAACGAACCAAAAGAGCTGAGTTTGAGACCAAACGTGGCAGAAGTTTCTAATTTTTGTTACCCTGACATTCATGAATAAAACGAGACAAACTAAGCTATAGTTGTTCTGTTTAAAAGGTATTTGTACATGAATATTGGAAGGAAGAGTGAGATAATTTGTACTTTGCCAATAATTGATAAAAAGTAAGTGATTCTTTTTCTTTCTGCTGCTTAACTAGTATTTTTCTATTTTCCCTAATCCCCATCTTCCTTTGCTCCAGGTGATGCATACTACCTGGCCATTGGAGGCGGCGTTGCAGAACACAACTGGAACCATATTAGAACGGTTATTCAGGACCAAGGCTTCCGGTGCCAGCTGACAGACCACTCTGAAGACATGGGAATGATCAGCATCCAGGGACCCAAGAGGTGGGGGGAAAAGAAAGGACTAAATTTTAATCTTCTTTTTTAGTTTGTATTTATATTTATTTGAAATATAAATTGTGCGTTGCTCAGGTATAAAAAAATGGTAAAAAAGGAAGGTAGTCCAGGTTGGACACTTTGTTCTTCCTTCCAGCCTTCCTTTGTTGCTTTCACTCACAGAGCAAGCCAGGCCAACTTTGCTTCTTCTTGATCTCAGTCTCTGCTCACCTCCAACTATTGTTTCCTCCCCTCTTACCTCCTCTCCTCCCCACCTCGCTGCCCTGTCTTTGTTCTTCCCTCTCAGCAGCAGCTGCAGGGTTCGTCCACCCCGTTCTCTGTGTGGGCTTTGTCGATTTCTTTTCCTTGAGGCTTTTCTCATCTTCTCTTTTTTTCCTCCCTCTGTGGAGATTGTATCCCTCCCCCCACCTTCTGTTGCTGCTCGGTCGACCTACTGTTACCTCACCCGTGTTCTCAGGTTATTCTGTCCATCCTGCTGAGATCAAACTAGGAGCAACTGTGTCACTACAACTTAGCTCCACATTGTGGGTCCCTTTGAGTTTTCATGAGCATCCAAACAAACATTTGCATCTGTGGATTTTCCCTCCCTCCCTCTGTGTGTGTATGTGTTTATGGATATCATTGACAAAAATTGACATCTGCGTTGACTCTCTTTGCATAGCACTATAATTATGTATTACATGTTTGAGGGATTGGAGGAAATTACTCTTCCAATGTTTGGCTTCTGTTTTTCAATGAAGCAAATGGATTCATGTAAAGCAGGACTAGATTGCAGTGTTTACAGAAATGCGTTTGTGTTTTCTCTCCGTACGGCGCTTCCTTCAAATCCTCCAGAGACAGAAGTCTTGAAACTTGCAGCTTTTTTTCCCACACAGCTTGGCAGCATGTTCTGATAGCTTGAAACAAAAGCTCAGTCACCTGCTTTGTAATTACGAACCGCATGTATAATTGATGAAATGATGTGATATCTTGCGTCTACTCATACATCCCTGAATCCACAGCTGACAAGTCAGAAACAAATGCTGGGAACAAAAGCCCTCTGCCCATATGTGAGTGCACACACATTCACTGATTATATTGAAGCTAATTGTGTGAATGCTGAGTCAGAACACATCACTGGTTTCCTGTTTTTCTGCGTACTTTAGGTATTTTAGGCATTCATATATCAAAACATTTCACACATTCAAGAGATGGGTACTATGTCTTTAAGTTTTTTGTAACTTTTTCAAATATTTAATTTTATTTACAAATATGTTCCCCACAGAAATACATTGAGATCTCTTCAGTTCCTTCAAAACATTGTTTTCTTTTAAATCTACTTCTGCTTTATTTTTGTCTTCTTATGCTACTTTTAGCTTTTAGCTACCATTCTGTTAGTTTTAGCTTTTAGATACCATTCGGCTACCCTTAGCTAGCCTTTTGGTAGTTTTGGCTTTTAGTTAGTGTTTTGCTGCTTTTAGCTTTAAAAACTCAGTTTTGCTTTTACTCAGCAGTCACTATTAAATTTCTCTAACTTTGCTTTTGAGTTCAGTGAAGAAAGCTTGAAGATGATATTTGCCAGTGTTTTGGTGCACACATGTTCATGTGCAAATAAAAATAGCTTTAAATGTGCCCATTCCCACACATTTCTACATCTATGACGACACATCAATTTTTAGAAGAAGGGATTTGCACAAAGATGCAGAAACATGAATATTTACAGCCCTGGCTTTGTGCCACTCCACTGTAAAAATATCTCTTTAAAAAAAAAAAGAAAAAGAACCTGCATATTGTTTTCTCCATCTTCCCACTCACAAACAGACCGGCTCACAAGTAGAAATGTGATCTAAACTTAATGATTTTTTTCCTCTTGACTCATCCTTATGTAATATTGAGTTCAAGTTTAATTTTAGGTCAAGAAGAAATTGTACATTTTCTCATTATTTAGCAATTTTTTACCATAGGGTGTATGTACAAATATAAAGTTTCTGATTTTTTTTTTTCAATTAAGTTATGTTCAATTCAGTTTATTTATATAGCACCAATTCACAGCAAAATCCTCTTAGGCCACTGTACAAAAGAACAAGTATAAATCATAAATCCAATTCATATCTGGATTCAGATCTAGTTACAATTCATTCAGTTCTTATTATAATATAATACATTCACATGCAGTACATTATGAAATGTCAATTAGTAAAATTTATCTAAGGAATCCAGCCGGTTGTGTCGAATCTTCACTTTGTCACAATCCTCCATCTTGAGAAGCACAGAGACGACAGTGAAAAGGAAAGACTCCCTTTAAACAGGAAGAGACCTTCAGCAGAACCAGAATGTGCAGCCATATGCCTTGACCGGCTGGCATTTGAAAGGACAGTAAACACATAAGGACTCATCCAGGTCTAGTTTCTATGGGAAGAAAATAAAGAAAAAGGTGGCAGCAATAATTGCATGCATTAACATGGAGAGTAGAGAGAGTAAAAACTGCAGCAGGAGGAAATGTGGTCAGTTTGTCCTCCAGCAGTCTAAGCCTATAGTGGCATAACTAAGGATAACTTAAGAAACCCAAACCAAACCTAACTATAGGATTTATCAAAAAGTCTTAAGCAGAGTCTTAGTAGACAGGATGTCAGCCTCATGGGCAGAAACTGGAAGAATAAACCCATTTGTTTTGTTTGTTTGTTTATTTTTCATTTATAGTCGAGAGGTATTACAGGAGGTGTTGGACACAGACCTGAGCAATGAAGCTTTTCCTTTCTCCACCCACAAAATCGTCAATGCTGCTGGACATCAGGTGACAACGCACACATACTTGGTGGCTAAACTCAATCATCAGATGCAAATTATACCACTTGAAGGAAAAAAAAATTGCTTATGATTTCAAAGATTCAGCCATGGCAGACTGTAAAACTGTGTGTGTTCAGGAAGAATAAATGGCAGCCCTCAAAGTGTCCCTGTGAAATAATAACTCATACACTCTGTCTAAGTTTAATTTGTTCTTTTCCCTTTTTCGTCTCACACCTTTTTCCCTTCAATCTAAGAGGTGTTGTAACAGTAAAAGTTTAGAGCAGACGCTAATAACAAGAGTTGTATGGATTTCGAACTAGCTGTGTTTTTATTCTACAGAATAATCTGTAAGGTGACCCAGCTGACCTAAGAGAGCATGTTGTGCAGATTCACGCAGCGACACATATGTTCACTTGAGCTCAGTCTGTCTTAGTTGCTCTTGTGTGAATTATTCAACATCCTGGTGGTTTTATTCTGCAGCTACACGCCGCTCTACAGGAATGTGTGTGCGAGTGTGCTGTTTTCCAGCTGGTTGTTGGCCTTGTCTGGGTGACATTTTAATGTCTGCAGAGCTGCATGTACTGTGCAGAGCTCTTCCTGCTCCTCTGCACCCCTCACAGCTCATTACTCTCTCCCTGCTTGCTTTTATTTTCCCAACTTGTCATCTGTAGCGGGTGCGCCGGCATGCACTATTGCTCAGATGAATTTGTGTTTGCGTGTGAACTTGTTTGTGTTTCTGTTTGCTTTTGGCTGCTAAGTGGACACGTGTCATTGTATGTGAGGCATGCATGCGTCTGCTTCTTGTTGTAAGCACATGCTTCTCTGTAGAACCCTCCCCAGAGCTTCATGATGTACATATGGGGCCCAAAGTGACCCACTGTCCAGCCAAATGGACTTGCTGTCATTGCACCAACTTGGAAAACAGTTTCCAACATAAAAATGGCTATATCTCAGTCAGTTTTACAGATAGTGGTAGTAGCTGAGAGTCATTAACAAAAATACTCTGAGCATGACATTTCATGATATTGCATGAGACTGTACATACTATTATTTGTGAGGTTTAAACAAAACTGCTACAATTCTGCCTTTTCCCAACAAAAGAGGATCTTAGTTTAAAACTTTATCATGAAAGGTAGCGGGTGATATGCATTAATTAAATTATGTTTGTTTCAATTTCCTTCCATTTCTGTTTTCTTACTAAAGCAATATCTCCAGTTAATGTGGCAGCTTGGTTCTCCACATACGTCTCTGCTTCTCTCTAAAGCTCCTCTCTACCCTCGCTGTCATCCCAGGTGCGAGCAATGCGTCTGTCATTTGTCGGCGAGCTCGGCTGGGAGCTGCACATTCCCAGAGACTCTTGTATTCCCGTCTATAGAGGTGTCATGGCTGCTGGTGCAAAGCATGGCATCATCAACTCAGGCTACAGAGCCATCGACTCGCTCAGCATCGAGAAGGGTAAACAGTTCATCCGGTTCCAGCTCAGCTACAGATTTAGGAAAATTTAAACAGTTTGTTTGTATATTTTAACGTATTTTTAGAGTTGAAAGTGATGTTTAGTTATTCTGTATCTGAAAGTTACCAGAAATCCCAGTCTTTGCTCGTTTTTTCACCGTTTCCTGCTCCGATTTTTGTCAGGCTACAGACACTGGCATGCCGACCTTCGCCCTGATGACACACCCCTGGAGGCGGGGCTTGCCTTCACCTGCAAACTGAAGAGTTCCATCCCCTTTCAGGGACGCGAAAGACTCGAGAAACAGAAGGAAGATGGGCTGAAGAGGCGCATTGTCTGCTTCACTATTGATGAGTTAGTAAAGCTTTTGTCGTAAGGCTGTAATTAAGTCTTCAAGGAAAAAAGAAAATTCAGCTTTTTATTTATCCTCTAAAACTAAGTTTTCTGTATTTAGGCCTCTTTCCACAAATCTACTCATCAACTTTGTTACATTTCTCTAAAAAAATTAAATGGTCAACCTTGTAAAGTAGTTTGTGAATTTAGTTTTAGAATTTTGAAATAAATGTATTTTAACTTCATCTGTTTTTCTCTTTGCTCTACAACAGGAAAGTACCAATGTTCGGTTTGGAGGCTGTTTTCCGAAACGGTGTTCCCGTTGGTCACCTACGGCGATCTGAATACGGCTTTTTTATAGACAGAACTCTTGGTTATGGATACATCCGCAACCCTGATGGAGGAGTGGTAAGAGCGTTATACAGACACCTATATTATAACCATTTTTATTATACTGCTGGATTTATTTCATCCTAGTTTCTTTTCAGGGTTTTTTTTTGTCTTATTGTACATTATCTCCTGCCTTCCATAGCAAAAAAGTATTTAGTCAGCCACTGATTGTGCAAGTTCTCCTACAGAGATGAGAGAGGTCTGTAATTTTCATCATACACTTCAACTATGAGAGACAAAATGAGAAAAAAAAATCCAGGCAATCACAGTGTAGGATTTTTAAATAATTTATTTCTAAATTATGAAACATTATCTTGACATTTAAAAGGTAGCAGAGTTTAAATAAAACCTAAAAACAAGAACAGAACTGAAATGATGATGTTTCCATTTTATTTAAAATGTGTTTTAAAATGTCCCAGAGGGATCAAACTGGACAATTTCAGTTCTGGCTGCATTCCAGGAAGATGGAGCAGAATAGAAGAAGGCCTTTTTTCCCAAGTTGTGTGGGAACTGAGAGGAAACTTAAAGAAATGAAATCCTGGGAGCGTAGGCTGTGAATTATTGTCTCTGTGACATCTTAGAATGCAGGTATGAAGGCAGCAGGCCTAGGATGGATTTGTAAATTAAAGTATACCAGTGTAGGAGTCTGCTGGTAGATAGCGATGGCCAGTTTATCAGCGAGTATAGGGTACAGTGGTGTGTGAGAGGTTTACATTTTGTTATAAATCGCAGGGCTCCATGATGAGCAACATCCAGCATGAGCAGAGAGATGGCCAGGGCATTCATATAAACATCACCATAGTTCAGCAGTGGTAGAAAAAGTTGCAGACACAAGATGTTTGCAAAAAACGGGATGCATGAAATATTTTTAAATAGATCCTAGTTTTATCTTTAGTTATTTTTTAAATGTGGTCAATGTAACACTTGAAGGAAAGCTTTTTATCAATGACAATGGCGAGGTATATCTCATGAACTGGTGGACAGAGTTTAATGAAACTCTCAGTAAGTAATTATTGGATGTACATTTAACTGATTAACACTGATAAAGATAGCTGCCACGGCTAATCAACTTTTCAAACACAAAGTTAGCTATAACTCAGCCAATTTTAGATTTTTATACATATATTCTTATTTTATTTCTGTTAACAGGTTCAGAATTTGAGCAGATTTTAAAAATCCTTTTTTCTTAATTTTTTTTTATACCTTTCAAAAACAAAAAATTTTTCTTTTGTGCGTTCTATGTAGTCTTGCATCCAATTATTTCTATGAATATCTGTTGTAAATGTACAGTAAACCTTTGTCTTTGGAAATTTAAAATAGCCTGAACATCAACTGATAAATCTGAAAGTTTGAGTATGGAATTGGGAAATGGTAAAATGTGCAGGAACCTTGTCTTCTTGCATAGAGAAACTTTAAATCTCTTTTTAGTCACATTGTTCAGAGACCTGCCTCCATTTGTGGAATAAAATTCACGTCTCCAGTATACATTTCAAATGCAACGTTGGTTTAACATTTAGTTTAAATCCTTGAGATTTGGGCAAGTCTTCAAGAAATCAGACTACGTCTTTGTCCCTGAAGTTCTGCAAACAGCTGTGTGTGTTTGAGTGGAAAAGAAGGCGAGAGTGGCAGATCAGTAAGAGTGCTGCAGGGAGGGAAAATTAGCTTTCTGTGTTTCAGGGGAGCTGACACTGACTCATGAGTTCTTTCATTGCTTCCTGGATTTATAACTTTCAAGGTGTTCTGTTCGTTTTGCTGTGAATGTTTTGGAAATAATCTGTTTTGGAGCAAAAATCCAGTTGAGAAGATTATCTTTAGCATGTTTGCTTCAGTCTACATTATTTCTTATTTCTTAGATTTTGATTTTCATCACTGTTTTCCCTCTTTTAGTTTTTTATTCTCTTACTTTCACTTCCCATGTCTTTGTTTTTTTCCCTTTTTATTAGGTGAGTGCTGATTTCATTAAAAGTGGTGAGTTCACCCTGGAGAGAATGGGAGTGACGTACAAGGCCAAGGCTCACCTCAGATCTCCATTTGACCCCGAAAATAAGCGTGTCAGAGGAATCTACGATTGAAAAAAACAACAACACAGATGTAGAAAAACTGATGTAAAAAACACTCTGGTGAGAAAATAGCGGTTGTTACTTCAACCTTACTCCACGTAAAGGGACCACTGGAAGCAGGAGGTACGACTGGAGCGCCAGCCCTGAGGAAACACTAACAGCATCACGGTGCTCTGTTACCAAAAAGT
>JAOXNZ010000038.1:18270035-18280523 GCA_028566095.1 Kryptolebias brasiliensis
ATGGATGGATGGATGGATGGATGGATGGATGGATGGATGGATGGATGGATGGATGGATGGATGGATGGATGGAACTATTGAAGCATTGATTTAAGATTTAAAACAAGCTCCTGGAATAGAACAAAAATACTCATGACTCACAGAACTGTTTGGCTTCACTTTAAAAAAATAAACCTTTTGTGGATCTCTCTGTGTCTGTGTGTACTATCTGGTGTGTGTCTCAGCTGAGTGACTTCACTCTGACATCCGCCATTGTAACGGACTTCCCATTGTTCTGGGGGCATGTTATCGTCTGTTGTGCACGACAGTCCACCACCTACTGTGTACTTCTCTCCCATTGAACTGCAAGCCTGTCAACAGCCATTATTCCAAGCAAGACCTCTGTTGTGATCCCTGCCATGTTTCATCAAAGCGTAGCAATTTATTCTAAAGCTCACTGTCTGAACATGTTAGCTACTACTAAAATTATTGCATGCGGGTGTTTGTGTGTGCCTGAGCCTGCTGCTATCCTTCTTTTGCTCCTAAGGCTTGTCATTCCGGTAGACGATTCCTGGTAAAAGGAGCTGAGTGGACAAGTTTGCTTTTCTCTGGTGCTATTTCACAATGAAGTCTGAACTACTTGTGTGTTTATGTGTGTGTTTTTGTGTGTGTGGCTGAAAAATTAACACTGTTCGTCATCTTGCTGCAACAAATCCCTCACACACTGATCTGATTAATGGAGCCCCAGGAGATAGGGATTGCCTCTCAAGCCTGCACAATGAGTAAGGCCATGTGTTTGGGTATGTTGTTTTGCACATAAAGATAAATGAAAGATATATAAAATACCACATATTGAGAACATACTGTATTTTGGCCAGAGAGATTTGTGAATACAGTTCATATCCTACATACCGTATGCTCATATCATTTAGTTTTCTCATTTTGACGTTTCTGAGCACCAGATATCAAGAGGTAATTTCCCCCACAGGTTTAAGACCCATCATTGGGACAATTACTGCTGACATCAAATTCAAAGTTTTGTAAGTAAGATTTTAACAGTGTAGGACCAAAGGAAGTATTACAGTGTGTAAAATAAAACTCAAATGATTAGATTTTGCATTTTGCAATAGTTGCATTATTAGGTTTAATGGTATAGCATCACTTAGACATA
The DNA here is from genome assembly GCA_028566095.1 of Kryptolebias brasiliensis. Taxonomy (NCBI): domain Eukaryota; kingdom Metazoa; phylum Chordata; class Actinopteri; order Cyprinodontiformes; family Rivulidae; genus Kryptolebias; species Kryptolebias brasiliensis. Next base: position 18,271,186 of record JAOXNZ010000038.1, read on the forward strand.
CCACAGTACTGTGTATATCCATCATTTCTTTATATTTTGTTTCCAAAAAGTCTGACTTTCTTGTAATCTTTTAAACTGATCGAGATCACAAGTTCTTCAAACTTTCTGAATCTCAAGTTTTTATTTGGACTTTGGGTGCTTTTCCACTCATTTTCTCTTCCAGTATTTAATTATTTTCATACGATTTTTTTTACTTTAGTTGTTTGTTAAACCCTTCAACTCTGACCTGTGCATCCCTTAGATATAAAAATAGCTCCTAAACTCAATGGACAATGTCAACATTACAGTCAATTTAGCACAGAACCTATTTGAAATGGGATCTTTCAACACTTTATTACACACAGCCTGTCACAAAGACATGTTATGTTCCTGTTTCTTTAGTTGAATCTATGAAAATTAACTAACATAATACAATTTGACAGACATAAAAGCAACACCAACAAGGTGATTTCCAAAAGGCTACAAGCTGAAAACTTGGCAAACAACTGAAGGATGACACATCTCTCAGGCTCTGTCAGAGGTTTTGATGTTTTTTGTCCCTCTTTCAGATATTTTTCATCTGCTGATAGTTTTTTAGATCTGCTACTTTTTTCTTTCGTCTTCCATTTGTCTATTTTCTTTGGGGGTTTTTTAAACAAACACTGAACAATATGGTCAAGTACAATGACTGGGCAGATAATAAGTGAAAAGGTAGCTGAAATTCAAAGAAAGATCCGAAGAAAAATTGATCAAGCTCACAATACAAGATTACAGAAGTCTGTGTCCTTGGGAGCAAACTATAAAGACATTAGGGTAGTCTAAAACATTTCTGTACTTTGAAAAAATAAGGCTCAGAGCAGAAGCTAACTACAACAACAGTCAGTACACATGTGAAAAGTAACATATGGACAAAAAACTGCAATCATTCATACAAAACCTTCATACACTTGGGATGTTTACCTGAAAGAATATGCTGTAGTTATAAACCCAATGAACACCAGAAAGATTTCTAACAAGACCTGTGAACAAAAGAAAGATTATGAAATAAAGAAAAATCAAATATTTGAAGAGGTACTACCCTTGTTACTACCCTTAGTGTGAAAAAGACTGGAAGTTTGTCTGCGTGTGCATCGGAGGCAGATCTGGACCATCATTGGCTGACCCACCTGTCAATCATAATTAACGGCAGCCAATCAGAGCCTCGCTATTCTGGGACTTTCCATTGTGACAGAACGGGACAGAAATTGAGTTTAGGAGGACTGTGAGAGAAAAAACGGACTTTGTAGTAGTTTCAAGTTGTTTAAAGCTGCTCAAGATAGCTTTATGCGTGCGTGCAGCTAACTGTAAGTAAATAACATTTAAGAGTTTAATGTTATTGTTGGATTAAAATTACTAATAACTAACTTCAGTTGTATTTAGCTAATTCTTTATAAGATGTTGCATGTTTGCATAACAAATGTGGAAAGAAGTTAATGGTAGGTTTATGAAGACGTGAGAATTGTTTATTCAGCTGTCAATCATTACTATATTCAAGATATTAAAGTTGTATTTGTCAGTTATTATTTAGTTTGCTACTTACTATTGATTTGAACTGTCTCCAAGTTGGTGGAAGCAGATTAATGAGTATATTGCATGGATCTTGTAATTAATATCCTAATTAGTATACTTTCTTTATTTGTGTACTTTATAGAAACCATGCACAAAGAAACTGTAATTTGAGCAGAACTTAATAAACCACAGAAGACAAGTGAAGCCTCATCTTTGACTGGATGCCTGCAGCCTTCCACTCAGAATAACCTGAAAAGTACAGATTCACTCTTAAAAACAAGAACAAAACTGTTTAAAATTGATACTATAAGGTTATCTACAAAACAAATCTAACATTTTGGGAACTTTTACATAACAACAAATTAGTTAGTCTTTTCAAAAAGCAATTGCAGGAAACTAAATAGCACAAAAAGAAAGTGGATCATATTCTTTGGTCTGCGTGTCTGGTTTGAATGTGCACAGGACCTCCACACCATGAAGAGCAGCTTTACAAAAATCATCAAGCGTATCACAAGTTCTGCCCAACATCAGTCTCCTTCATGCTGTATGTCACTAAAATAAAGGTAGACAAGCGGAGCCAAGTGGGAGTGTTTTCGTCCTGTCTCTCTGTCTGCCACTGCTGGATTTCTGTACAATTACTGCCCACTCACAGTTTGCATTGGGTCGTGAAGGATCTCAATCTAAATGCAATCCTGTTACAGAAATAAATTGTTTGAAATATTTAAATCTCTAAAATGAAGGGTGCCGTGATTTTTGTTTCCATGAGTTTTATTCCATTTAACCCTTTTAATACAGTAAATCCATAAAGCAGGTTTACAGGAAAACAAATGCACACCTCTGTGGTATAATTTGGATAGGTACGTACATGCACACCTCTCATGACATAGTGCGCCATGACCCTGAAAATCAACTTTATTCATACTGGCAGCAATTCTAAGTCTACCAAAGCATATAAATCAAGATACTGATATTTTTTAGCTCTTCTTTTGCTTGTTCCATTTTTTGTCAAACAAAAACTAGTTTCCTTTTTTATCATCTCATCTATACTCCCACTCACTCCCACCCACTCTGCTTCATTTTCATGCACCGTCTGCTCTTGTTTCACCACTTCTCGTCCCTTCCCTCCATCCATCTCTTTTACCTCTCCCCTCTCCTGTCAGGCCCTTGTCTCATCTTTACTTCCGTCCTGTAGCTGATCTGTAATTTTCCCCTCCCTCACGCACCGTGTTTCACTCTCAGATCCCGTCTTTATTATGGACCGCGCTTTTCGGATGATTCTATTACATGCCTCCGAGCTGCTTGGTAATTCAATAAGCACCAGTGAGATGACACACAGTTATAATCTACTTAATGAAGCTGCTGTACTGATGAAGTGTGTTCCTCTTCCTCCTTTCTTTCTCCATTCCTGCTCCCTCCCTCCTCTTCCTCCTCCTCCTGTGCAGGGTGTTGATGGAGAGCCATTCGAATGACAGCCGGGACAGTGGTCATCACTGGTGGAATTCTTGCTACAGTTATATTACTCCTTATCATCGCAGTATTGTGCTACTGTAGGCTGCAGGTGAGGCTGTGTTCAGCTCTTTGTTGATAAATGTGTCGCTGTGGGAGAAAAAAAAATCATTCAGAGCTTCTCTAATCTGGGAAACTGTGCTTGTGACTCTCAATAGAGATAGAAGCGAAGAGCTACACTCTTTGCATGCACGTCTGTTGAAGTTGCACAGTCTTCTGTTTATGATCTTAATACAAAATGCATTTCAACTCACAACAAGTGAAATAGTTAGGCTAGTGTGCATTTTTTGGAGATTAATTGGCTTTAACTGCCCTGTTACTATGCAATCAGCTCCCCAGACTGAATTTTCACAGACATGTAGGTGAATGAAGTGGAGTGTAACACAATGCTTTTGCACCATTTCCATCCAGCCCCGAACATCCTCAAATAAAAATTTAATCGATCCTAAATGAATCGAAAAAAGCAAACTTTCATTATCAAATCTTGATGAAAGTGACAACAAATCTTATACTGCCATTTTTATTTGTTTGCAACAAAGACTGATGTCCATATTTTTATCTAAGATCAGCGTTTGTACTTGAAATCTAAATGTATTTGTTTTTAATCAGCAGGTAATTTTTTGATTTATAAAGCGCTTAACAACAACCAACTAAGGTGACCAAAGCACTTTACAGTAAAAGTTACATCACAAAAAAAGTGCAGTAAAAGTTACATCACAAAAAAAATACACAAGAGCAACAATAGTAAATTACTATTGACATAGTAAAAGATGGAAGAAAATCAAACTGATGACTTTTCTGAGTAAAAAGAAGAATCTAATACCAAATATACAGACAGAACTGGCAGCAACAGTGGGGTTTGACTTCAACAACCTGAGCAATATCTGGGTTTATCGCAACTGATGCCAATTCACAGCAATTTGATATATTTCACTGAAAAACCTCAAATTTAAAAAAAAGTTTAGCGGCAATTCAAGCATCACAATAGGCTGGGACATTTTGTTTCTAAAAAAAAATTAAATAAGACATAAGAGCAACAAATGATCCTGAACACTGAGAGTGGGCCTTGATTAGGTCTGCTGGCCATCAAATCAGAAAAAAGGTCACAAATGCAGCATGAGGTGACTGTGGTGAAGATAAAATGAACATGTTTTATATCTTTAAAACCACTTTAGCCTTTCTGCATCTACAGTTTAAACCTATTACTCACAAAAACTTAAAGTGTAGTCCATCATTTATAAATGTACTTAAGCTGAATTACTCAGTTCACTTCCACTGAGGAAATAATATTTAAGAGTCAGCATGGTGTCTTTATTTCTGCTAGACAAGTCACAGAGCAGTGTTTCATCCTTTTTATGTGAAAATAAAATAAAAAATTGAATTTATTTTGGGTAAAATTACCCACTTTGTGTTTTCATGCTTGACAAACTCCACTTAGGTCACACTAATACCAACACATGGGACCATTTCTGCAGATTCTATTAACACGTCCAATTGCTTCAGGCTAATAGCCTCTGTTACTCTAAAGTAATCCCCTGAATGAATTTCTCCTCTTGCAGGAAAGCATTTCTAACATATATTGACAAATAAATGCAGCAAATTAATACTGAAATTGCAGCTGCTATTTTTAGACTTTCTAAATGAGTAACTTTATATTCTGACTGCATTCTCTGACAGAGTTGTTAGGAAGATTAAAACTCTTTTCACATGCTTCATTAAATAAAATTTAAGGGTAAATTGTGCTTAATTTAGTGTAGCACAAACACTTGAACAGAGACAGGTAGAGAACTGTCCTGTTTCAATCAAATAGACTTGAGTTTAATTTCAGTAATCAACTAAATGTATCTGGTTTGTTGCTGAGAACAAACACAGAACTGAACTGAATTTAGTAACAAGCCTGAAAGCTACTTGTGGAGACTTATATCCAGCACCTGAAATAAAACATAGACCTTGCATTCATGTGTAATCACCCCATTTTTTCCACTCAGTCAGATTGGTAAAATCCCCACAACTATTGTAGAGTAGGGAACTGTACTCTACTGCCATTGTGTAACTAAAGAAACCAGAAATAAATACTTTCTATCTTCTTCTGATTGATTTAAAAATCTCTTTGTTGTTGCAGTGTACTGCTTTGCCCTGTTAGTTTCTGCAGTCTCCTGTTTTAACACTGTTTTAACAGACAAACAAGCACACAGACACTGGGAAAGACATCGCCTTCAGTAGCAGGGGATAAAAACAAATTTTAGATTAACGTTAATGGGGAAGATACCACAAATTATTTGAAAAATCAAATGTCTGCATTTAGGATTATGAAAACGTTTGGGATTTGACATAAAGGAGAAAAATAATTAGAGAGTAAAAATGTTACTTTAACGCAAACTGCAGCCTAATTGAGTTTGTGTGAAAGTATGAAAGAAGTCAATTTAAAATGTTGTGGAGTTACAGTTCTCATCATTTGGCACTTTTCCCTGTCTCTTCTCACGTATTTTCCTTTTTTCCCCTCCCCCAGTATTATTGCTGTAAGAAGGAGGAGTCTGAGTCGGAGGAGGAGGAGCCGGACTTCGCTGTTACGTCCCGCCTTCCGCCAGTACACTCCAATCACAACATCGTGGCGGCGACGGCGGCTGCCTCCTCCATCCCAAATGGCCCTGCCATTTTCTCCACGCCGCCGCTGGCGAGAAAACTGACGCGTTCACAGACCTTCTGTCCATCCTGCACGCACTATGACCTGCCTTTCTACCTTCAGCCTCCTCAGCCACAGGTCCACCACCAACCGGAAGGACTGAGGAATGGAGGAGAGCGAATCAGCTACCGCAGCGTCCAGCAGCAGGATCTGGAGCTGCCGGTGCCTGTGAACATTTCAAACTACCGCAAACCAAACCTGGCACGGTCGGTTACCATGAGGGAGATGTTCACACGCAGCTGTAGCATCAGCACTGATGTTTAGTTGTTTTAAAGTAAAGCTCATTTCAAAGTTTATTTTGAAAGTCGAGAAGGCCAAAGCTGGACTGATTCAGACTGTGTTTGTGCCATCTTGACCAGTTCTAGTCTCATTTCACCAGTCCTCACCTGCAGATTGAAGGACTCAGATGGCTCTCAGGACATCAAAGTTATACGCTCAGGTTGATGACTTTACACTTGGGCCAATATGAAAGTGTTTAAAAGTGTTTCAACATGTCAAATAATCAAGAATAAAAATGTTCTTATTTTCTTTTACACAAAAAGGGCATTTATTTTACGATATGGTGAAGTCTGTGTCGCCCTACTTCCTCTGGATGCTTCAGCCCCTGACTTGAATGACACTGCAATGTCAAAATAACATTGTTAGGAGGGATTTTCGCTTTTTCACAGCTGCTACAAATAAAACATGATTGGGAGAAGTCTCCCTCTATTATGATGGGATGATCTGCTTGTTCTGCCATCAACAGATTATGAAGATTATAAAATATCATTTGTGATAAGTGGAGAGGAGGAGGGGTTTTTCATGGTTTAGCTGCCATCCACAAACCTATTTTGTACAACCCCAATTCCGTAAAAATTGGAACGTTGTGTAAATGTAAATAAAAACAGAACGTACTGACTTTGGTTTATGACAAATCTCCTAAACTGACATTTTATTCACAACGGAACACAGTAAACATCAAATGTTAAAACTGAGGAACTGTACCATTTTTTGGAGAAAAAGAAGGTCATTTTGAAGTTGATGGCAGCAACCCATTTCAAAAAAGTTGCAACAGGGGCAACACCTTCTGCATTTAAAACAGGTCTGATTCTGTTTTGGACATCACTGCATGGGCTCAGGAACACTTCCACAAATCATTGTCTGTAAACACAGTTTGCCTTGTCATTCACAAATCCTGGTTAAAGCTCTATCATGCAAAGACGAAGCCATATGTGAACGTCTTTCAGAAACACAGCCGTCTTTTCTGGGCCAAAGCTCATTTAAAATAGCATGAGGCAAACTGAAAAACTGTTCAGGCGGATCCAAATTTCAAATTCTTTTTGGAAACCACTGATGCCACTTTCTCTATACTAAAGAGAAGAGAGAACATCTGGCCTATTATCAGCACACAGTTCAAAAGCCTGCTTCTGTGATGGTATGGGTGTGGATTAGTGCCTATGGCAGGGGCAGCTTACACATCTGGAAAGACATCAGTGCAGAAAAGTATCTACAAGTTCTAAAACAAACTATACTCCAAACAAAAAATCCTGCAAAGAAGACAGAGGACTGTTGAACACCTAGAATCCCACATCAGACAAGAACGGGACAGCATTCCCCTCCAAAACCTTCAGAAATGTCTTCTTAGTTCCCAGGAATTTGCAGACATTTTGTTTAAAGAAGAGGTGATGTTTCTCAGTGGTAAACATGTCGATGTCCCAACTTTTTTTTAGATGTGTTGCTGCCATCAAATTCAAAATTACTTTATTTTTTCCTAAAGAAGTACAATTTATTAGTTTCTACATTTGATATGTATATTATGTTCCACTGTGAATAAAATATGGGTTCATGAAATTTGTAACACATTGGATTCTCTGTTTATTTACATTTTACACAACATCCCAACTTTTTTGGAATTGTGGTTGTAGTTTTAACTTAAACATAAACATAAAATCATAAGACATCAAGGGCTCATGGAAGATTTAAAGTCCTTCTTACTTTCTGCATCCTTTCAGATCTCGTGTTTGATGGGAGAGCATAGTCACTTAATATCTGCACAGTGTTTGTACAGTACTCTGCTCTCCAAAAATGAAAAAAAAAAACATCTGTGTTCTTGCAGGCAGGATAGAAAAAGTGCAGAAACAAATTGTTTGTGTGCATTAACTGTATGTGAGTGCATGCATGTGAGCGTGTAATGTGGTAAACTGTCATGCCAGAGTTTTTATTTGTTCCAGTTTATCACAATCTGTCAAAATAAACCCAGGGCAAATGTGGGTTGCAATAGAAATGACGTATAGCAACCAACATGTGCAGCTTTACTATAAATTTAAGGAAATGCAAAGACAAACCCAAGCAGATACTATATTTTGCACGTTTATTTTACTGATGCAGCTAAAGTTGGAGGAGCAGTCATCATTTTGAACTTTCAGTGTCAATTTTGTTACAGTTCTTCACTGAATCTTGAGTTTGTGGACTTGTCTCTGTATTTCTTGTGACCGGTTGATATCCAGATTCTTTGGCTAAAGATTCACCCTTAAAGGCACATGTATAAATATTTAACAGGACATAACGTACACTTCGGTCTCTTTCCTCCCTCTCAACTCGTTGGACTGAGGAAAATGTGCTCTGAGGTATTCAGAGAGTTCCTGCTCGGGATTTGGTTTTATTTTCTGCAGATTGACTGTTCTGATCTGGCTGCAGGGCTGATATTCTGACTGGAGCAACACTGGCTTGGTTTTATGGAAAAATAGTCAATGACTGAACTAATTTACTAATTTAGTGCCATCTCTTTCAAAAGAGATGACACTGGTGGATGTGAGAAGCTTTGAATGTCCTTTTTGAACCCCCACCCTCACCATCTTTATCAAATATACAATAGATGCTGGTGTACTCTGCTCTATTTGTGTCTCTTTGTAGATTTTTTTCAGCAGTCATGTTCATTTATTTTACTAAAAGGTGAAACAGTGCATACTTTTGTCCTAGGTTGTGACACAAGCAAGTACACAAGGCATCAACACACACAGTTTTGTAAATCGAACTTTGCAAAAACAGAAACACAGTTATAATACACTCATATTTTCTATCTTAATTGTCACAGCTAAATGCAAAGCAACCTTCAAAAGTTAAAAACTGAAAACCTGTCATGTTTAATTGGTCCAAACTGGTCCTTAAAAACAGCCATATGTCAAGTCCACATGCTTACACAGAAACACAAACTCACAACAGTTTTCATTGTTTAAATTTTTTTAAACTATTTGACTGCTGCACAGCAAAAGTAGTGCCATAAAGAATTATAAGAGAACTGTATTATTAAGATTATTATTCTAAGTGTTTATTCAAATGAAATGTGGTTTTATGTTCAGGTATTTCAATAAATTTATTTAATTATACAGCATTTTTTCAGACTTGGTACAGTACAGCAGATATGTTTCTGTTTTTGTTTCTAATATATATAACCAACAAACACATTGTTGCTAATAAAATAGTGTTAAAACCTTTAAGACTTCTCTTTTTGATTTTGTTCTTCCAGTTGCTGCATCGTGACCTGGAGTTGCTTCGGTTGGTTGGGTTTAAGTTCATCAGTGTTACATCTGCAGTCAGAGGTTTACATACACTCATCATGGGCAGAGAATAATTTTGGGCTTCT
>JAOXNZ010000038.1:18283512-18293760 GCA_028566095.1 Kryptolebias brasiliensis
CATCTGTTTCTTTTTGTGTGTTTCAAACTTAAATCTTCTGTGGTCTCCTTTTTTATTTTGAACTTGGCAGCAAAGGAGAATATATAAAGCTGAATATATGTCACAATATTGCTCCAATCTTGCAATATTCTTCTCAGTAAAAAAAAGTGTGATTATTGTTCCAGAGAGGTAGAAAATTTGTCAGATAACATTAAGTTAGCACGGTCTTTGTTGCCATCTGGTGGTCAATAAGGTCAGTGATTTTTGCTGACACATTCCTCCCAAAACTAATAATAATGTACAAGTTAGTACCAATCAAAACATCTAAATACGCAATAGTTTGCTGCATTTTATGTCCGAAAAATATTGTAAAACTGTCAGACCAATTAAACAAGATCTGAAGCTATTTAAGTTTAGAAATCAGCTTTTAATTTGCATGGTTATTATATGAGCAATGTGATTAAACAAATAGATATACAAGTGATTTTCAGGCAAATCATCAGTAAAAATGTGTCCAGTGTGTTGCAGATGTTATTAAGCTGTTCAGTTATCAAGGTTTTGTGGCATTTGTGGTAGAAACACCTAAACACATAGTAGCTATTTCACATGACCCAACATCTTAAATTCACTTTATTTTCTGTTTTATTGTATCTTGAGGTTTGTGGTTGCGTTTTTTAAACATTTATTTTCTTCTAACTGTTTTGTTTTGTTGTATTTAGCACCTCATAATAACCGGAATACGTTAGAATACAGTCTGAGGTTGTTTAGTGTTCATTTTTATTTTTCATGCACAATAGATAAAACTGGGAGAAGCTTTATGGTTGCTCGTTGCCATGGTAACTACTTCCTGAAAGTCTTGGTTTCAGTATCCAATCAAGTATCAGCGTGTCACTCCCAGCCGCGAACTGCAAATTTCTCCGTTTTCTGTGTTGCTGTACGCTAGCTCAGTGAATGTTACTGCCACGCTTAAGGCAATATGAGCACGGAACAGGTTGTCGACACTAACTGTAGTGCAGGTTGTGTTCCTATTTTAACGCCGGAGGAAAACGACGCCAAGAAAGAGGCGCTCAAGAGGTAACTAACAGCTAGCTTTAGCTCAACAGGTAGCTAGCAGCTAACTTTGCTAAGCGTTAGCCTCGGGTTTTAACCTCACGTCAAGGCCGCCACAGCTCAGTTACCCAGAAGGTCAGGTCCTTAAGCCTCCAAGGATAAACTTAGTGGCTAAATGTATTTTATTTAGCTCATTGGACATTTCAGAAGCAAATTAATGTTTGAAATCGACTTTCTTGGTTTATTTGCATTAAACCCTGTTTAGGAGGGGCTAATAGATCTTACCTAAAATAAAAAAAGTAGTTGTGAATAATGTGAAACTAAACGTACGAAATGTGTTAAAAGTGGCATTCCTCTTTTTCTTTATATTTAGATTCCAAGGAGCCAAATTTTCTTGCGTTTTTTAATTGGTCTTGAGAAAACATTCAGGCTTTCTGAAAGTAGACACTGACTACTTTTTTTTTTTACTAATTTTCAGTCCAATACATGACCATTATCAGAGGATTTGTTTGTTTGTTTTTGTTAAGCAACTAAACTATGACCTATGATTCATTCCAGCATAAAAAAGGCTCTTAAACTTTGAATTGGTGTTGTGTCAACACATACCAACACATAACAGGCAGCTTAGCACAAAAAAAACTCATGTAACATTGGATCTGTAGGCACTTTGTCACCAGCAGCCTGTCACAAAGACAGTTTGTTTCCATTTATTTAGTTCAATCTAGGGTGGCACGGCGGCGTAGTGGTTAGAGCTGGTTTCCTCCCACAGACCAGAAACATGCATGTTAGGTTATTTAGGTTAATGGTTGTTTGTCTCTATGTGGCCCTGCGATGGACTTGCGACCTGTCCAGGGTGTCCCCCACCTCTCACACAGTGACTGCTGGAGATAGGCACCGGCTCCCCGCAACCCGTAATGGAAAAGCGAGTAAAGAAAATGGATGGATGGATGGATGGATAGTTAAATCTATGAAAGATTCCAAAGATAAATACACATAAAATTGTATTTTAGCTAAAATCTTGTCATACAGCAAATGGTCAGCTGAAGAATGATGAATTTTTCAGATCCTTTGTCAGCTCTCTTTTTTTTCACTGTTTCTTAAACAACTTTTAGATACTGTTCATCTAGTTTTTGAAAGCCCTTCAGAAAGTCTGAACAACTATTGATCAAGACAACAGATTACAAGAAAATTTGACTCCTTAGTTTGCTTTGATTAAACGTTTGCTTGCTACTGTAGCTGTTTAGTGCCAAAATGATTGCAGTTGGTTAAATATTTGCTATCAAGACACTGCTACAATAAATGTTAGTTTTTTATAAACTAGATTTAACTAAACATCAAATTAAAGTTACATGTTTGCTGAAGGTCTTGAGTTTTGTCATTTTGTTTACAATACGTTGCTGTTGCTGACTGAAACTGGCACGATTACTCTCACAACCAGTTATTTTCAAGACTCCTTTTAATATTTTCTTGTCAAGAATTTACCTCCCCATTTCCTCTCAGAACTCCATTCTCCAAGTTTAAGAAAGTGCACTCCCATTTCAAGTCACCGGTAAGTGGCCCGTCTTGTCTCCAGCCTGCACAAACGCTTGTGTTACATTGTATGTTGTTCCACAAATGCATTACATTTTTCTACCTTTTGCATTTTACAGCTTCAGGTAGCTGAAAGTCCTAAAGTTAGTCTGGAAGAGGAGGTGGCAGAGCTGCAAAGAAAAAAGGAGCAACTGGATTTAGAAATAGGACAGCTGGAGGCAGAGTCAGTATGGTTGTTTGCCTTTTTAAACTTCTGTCTTTGAGGGCTAACTTATATATAGGTGTGGCTCTTTTAAATGTCAAGAAATAAAGAATAAGTAGCTTTGATCCCTAAAAATAAATTACTCCTCTGATTATCAACATTGATAGCTTCATAATGTACATAAAATGTTTTTAGTTATTTTTTTATCGTTTAATAATTTGCATTTTGTTTCTATGTCTATATATGAACATTTGCACACAAAACAACTTCCTTTGCATAAGACCAATATTCTGTTTGTTTTTCCAGGGGATATAGAGTTGAAGAGCTGGAAATTCATATTGATAAGCTGCATGAATACAATGACATCAAAGACGTTGGACAGTCACTTCTAGGTCGCATAGGTAAGAGATATAAACACTTTTTTTTTCATCATATTAGGTTTTGTATATGCTTTTGAAAAGGTCTCTCTGCCTAAAATGTTTGCCCACTAACTTTAGTTTACATCAGTCCAGATTTGCAGTTTTATTTGGCAAGACTGCTGCAAGCAAGCATGACAACTCTGACTGAAGTTAAATTTTGTTTTCAGCTTCATTTGTTTGATTAAATCAGTATGATTTTATTTTCTCGGTTTCATCATCATATGAAGACTCAGTCTTTAAGTGGACAGTGAAGTGAAAGACATTCGGTTCTGGAATATTGTGAATTACCTTCTGTAGACACATAAGATCTGAGTTGTGACAGTCATTTACAGGATTAGAGGCACCCCATATTTCCTCTGCTAGTTGCAGCTTCTATCCTTGTCATAACAAAAGAAGTCTGTTTGGAGTCGATTTATTTTATTGTCAAACTATCCTCTTGAAAGCACAAATGCGGCTAGATGACAGCTGATCTAAACTGCCAGCTGAATGTGACACTTGTTAACACTTCTTTGCTCGTTTATTGTAAGATAGTGTAAACACTGACCCAACAGTCTGAAAAACTTAAACTAAATGAAATACTGTTCGTGTGCTATAAAACTACTTAAATGACTGATTTTTGTTTCATATAACTAAGACATGTAAAACATTAGATTTAGTGCAAGTTTGTAAAAAGACACTGTTGTCATTTTTTAATTCCTCGTGATGTTGGAGGGCGAGTACCATTAAAAAGTATCAAGAAAGAGGACGGTGGACAAAAGTGATGGGAGCTGTATTCGTGAAACCTGATATGAAGCTGCAGGTGATAGGAAAAATGCAAATTAAAAACGGCAGGCTTGATGGGTAAGGTTTATTTAGGTTGTTCTACAGCCAACCAGTAGATGGCAGCAGAGAGACATGTTTGTTTTCTCCTGGAGCAAAAACTAAAGCACATCTTTCCTTTAGCAGTATGTAATCTGACAGCACTGAAAGGGCTTTGATTATTTAATCTGGCTATTAATGACTAACACCTATTAAATTATCACTGTACATCATTATTAAATTAAATCTATTTGATCCAGTTTATACTCCTTGAATGAAGAACTTGATAAAGTCTTTGAATTTTCTATTTTCATTCATAAACTGGCTGATATTGATCCGCAGCTGGGACATTTGAGCCATTTTACTCAAATCATTGATCAAAATGATGGTAGTGCAACAATGATAGCAGTTAGTTCAACAAAATTACATTTCTTCTCTGTGTTGCAACTGTACGCAGATGAGTAAGGAGAGCAAAGTTTACATCTGTCAGCAAAGTTGTGAATCATGACCAAGTTGGTTCAACTCATGACTTTTTACTTGTTTTTCTATGTTTTTACTTTGTCGGTGTGAAATAAAATCTAGACATTATTACTAGTTTTATTATGTTTTTGCAATACTGATGTGTAAAAGAAAAAAAAAATCAGATTAAGGTTGAATTATGAGTTAAAGCTTTGCATTCACAGTAGAGTGAAGGGTTGAGATGACAGTGACCTTAGTGAACGGAGGTGGCATTTCCACTCTGACACAATGCCAGTCTTTCACATCACTCACACTTAGACAAGTCCAGCCTCTGTCTACGCCTATGCTTATATTCATACACTCACACGTGCACATGCAGTCAAATACAAACAGTTTCTATCTTCTTCTCTCCTCTTGCTCTGTCACTTTTTTTTTTTTTTTTTCAAACACGCACTTTCACAAAGAGTCTACACTTAGACACTGAGGACTGTTGTACTGTATATTGTTATTCTGGGAGGAAGGAGATTGGTGGGTTGCTGTGGAGTGAAAGATGTTCTGTGGTACCCTCTAAAGACAACTGTCCCTTTGTTTCTGATCATGGCTCTCTGTCTGTCTTCAAGAAGTAACGCCATTGTAATTTGAACATGTTCTTTTTACTCATAATTTTTAAAATGCTGACATTTGTACCACTTTATTCATAATTCATGCGCAGAATGGAATAATGGGTTATTTTTTAATTTTCAGTTTGTGTAAAATCAATATGCTCAGGTTTTTCATTTATGTTTATAATTTTCTAAAGTTAACAAAATGTTTTTTTTAAAGGTGAAAAGAATCCTTTCAGTTAAACAAATTAACTTTTTTTTCCTGGCAGGTTATTCTGTTTCAAACCAAAAATGTTATCCAGGTTTTATTTCAGTTTTTTATTTTTAACAAGAAATAATGATGTCAAAGTTTGTTGTTTAGTGTACTATTAAGATGCAGTCCTTTTTAAAATAAAAAATCTGATGTTTGTAAAACACAACTGGAAAGAAATCCACAGTTTTCCAAGGGAATTCCCTTTTAAAGCTTGCAAGTTATTTAAAAAGAAATTATGTTTTAAATACTTTAAAATTAAATTAACTAAGCAAGGTTTGTGTGCTTTATCAGTAACGTTAGACCAACTTTGTTCAGCTTTTTTACCATGTAGAAAACCCCATGTTAAAAGCGATCATGTTTCTTTCTTTCTTTATTGTTTATTTGAGTGGGAACAAGTGTTAAGTATAAACAAGAACTGAACACTATAACATTTATAGCCTTAGCTAGTTTGTAATGGACGTCCCCTTCAGACCGTGGTCTTGGTCTGTTCAGTGTTTTGTGGATTGTTTGAAAAGTCGACCAGAGGGAGTTGACCTGTAATCTGTCTGTCTTCCAGCTGCTCTGAGGGGGACCACCACACGAGATCTCTACTCTCACTTTGGTCTTGAACTGGATGACTGAAAGAAGAAGAAGAAGAGGGGGGGGGGAATCAGAAGTTCAATGTTGTGAATGCTTTGTCAGACCAATGAAAGAGGGCCAAAGAATGTGGATTAAGTAATTGCGTCACCTTCTGGTTTAGGTAATTTGGAAGGCATTTTTTAATTGAACAGCTTCTCATAGAGACACTTGACTAACAGAGATAACAAAGAGAAAACAGGTTTAGTCCATGCAGGCGTGTTTTTTTTTTTAAACAAGCAAGCTGTTCAGGTCTTTAGCTGACTACAAGTGACAGAATAGAGATTTTGGTCCCTTTTTTTCCCCCATCCGCCTGTCTGGAGTTGTTGCATAACTTTGACAAAATGTTTGTATTATATATGGGATTACATAAATAGTTTAGAAAAAAGTGTGGAGAATGACTATGGATAGAATTTCTCTTTATGTATAGGTTTGTTGTGTATAGGAAAACGTAGTTTATTGTCCAAGTGTTAAATAAGCCATACTAGCACCTCATGCAAAATTCTTTTTGTACTACTAGTAATATGTAATAAATAAAGCACCCACTCACTGCAGATGAGCTTACATACTAATCTAAGTACATTTAAAAACAGGTTTATCTCAAGTATGACAAGAAGTTTTTTGTTGAATTTATTCACAAATCATTCTTTTCTAGACTTTGTGAGTTCATCTTTATTATACTCAACTGCTTTTATTTTGAAATAAAAAGGTGGTTGGAGAGGAAATATTGAGGAAAATTAACACATTCTCTGTATCTTTGTTTACTTAATATTACTATTTATTAAAGAACGTTACCTACTTTATTGAAAAGAAAACAAAACTAAAATAGAAAAAAGGTGTGTTCTTTGTTCTGAACAAAAAAAAAAGTAATTCAAGTGGGGTTATGTTACAAGTGTGGCCTAATGTCTACCGATTAATGAGACTTCTTTAACTTTTATCAGCGGAGGAGTTTCGCAACCCCAATGATACTTTAATTAACTGCATGTGTGCATCACTCGGCATCCATCTTCAGGTAACAGATGGAAGTTTTTGTTTTATCTCTTGTTTATAGGTCATAGTTTGATGTTTGCGCAATCACTTTTCATTCGTTATCTCACACCTGAGTCATACTTTGTTCTTGTACTCGGTGTACAGGAATGAATGCTGTTCAAAGCACTTTTTGAATTCTAGTAATTGATTTTGTGTGGTTGGTTTGGTGTATTGCAGGTACAGCACACCATTTCAAAATGTATATGTCAAATGTTTTGCAAGACTATGAATAAAAGCAGCCATGTTTATTCAATTCATTTCTAACCAGTGAGGAAGTATACAGTGTTTCAGCAGTTACCAAGTTTTAATAATAGTTAAGTAATCATCCCAGGTTATGCAATCTGCTTCATGACATGTCACATTGATGTTTTAGTGTGTAAAATGTGAACCTGCTTGTTTCCTGCTTTTAAATATGGTTGTGGGACTCAATCAGGCAAAATGCAAAAATAGGTATTTTTTTTAGTTTTATGTGGCAGAAAAGTCAGACATGTCCTTTTTTTTAAATTAATGACATTAGATGAAAGGATAGAGTGTCAACTGAATAAAAAGCCTGCAACCAGATCTAATAGGTTTCCATTTTAAAGGTAGTTCTAGTTATACTACTATTGCTCAACACATCCTGTTCACATTCCTTGTTCATCCTCTGGGCTCCTTTGTTGACAGAAGCGTTAGTGGCTGAGCGGGGCATACAGGCTGATGAATGGGCGAGGTGAGGCGGACTCCGCAGCCAGAGGCAGGCCTCCTTTTTTACGCCATAACGGCCTTGTGTCATTACCGGGTGGAGACTTCTCTGCGTGTTAGCTTCTCTGGCCGGTTAGCATACAGAGCCGCGCCGCATTTCCTCTCCCATTAGCTAGCGCCGCAAACACCGCCCCCTTGCCGGATACGACGTCACGAACACCCCCACTCTGCCGATTGGCTCTGGCGCCTCTCCGTCAGCGCTCGTGCCTGATTCACCGATTTGACGCTAACGGCAAGTGGGCGGGCTCATCTTAGAAAAATTATAAGGTCATTTAAATTACGCCTGGCTGTGAGCGCGACCCGGTTACAATGAACCTAAGGATGATGTGACTTATTGGGATAATAAACGTATGATGACCGCGGGGTCAAAGTCGACACGTCTCGTCAGGTCGTTTCGGGGGGAGAAGCAGCGGGAGGCCGTTGTGGGATTGGAACCCAGTGCGTGTGTCCGCCTGTGTGCGTTTCTCTGAGCCTCCGTCAAGCCAAGCTAGCGGCGGCGGCGAGAGGAGGGGGCGACCAGGCTGGCCTGTAAGCCGATCAAGGTGGAATCTCACGCAGCGAGTATTCACGTTTGGGGATTTCTGCGCACCTATATGCTGTAACGGAGTGACAGAGGGGCAAGGTAGGTAGGCTAAACCTGCTCATCCCTGCTACAACCAACCATCGCCCCCGCGTCGTTCTGTTGAGCGGGGCGGAAAGCTGGTCATGTTTTCATTCCCTAGGAGAAAGGGAGACGACCTTATGTTGGTAATATGTCAATTCAAACATCCCTCGGTCCTTAAAAGGTAAATTATGCAGACTGAGTGGCTCTTCGTTATATACCGCCGTCCGCCCGCTTCCTCTAACGCCGCGCATCCTGCTCAGCCTGTCACCGTGATGACTCCCATCGGGTTAGCTCGGTAAAAGCTGTCCCACCAGGTCACGGATGAAGGCCGTGCCTCATAGCCACATGGAGGTAACACCACATGGCCTTACTTCTCCTTCCTACCGCAGTATGATGCTCCTCCGCGCCTTTTAAATTTCCGGGTTCGGCAGCAAACGGTGAACTGATGAAGGCTTTTTGTCTCCCAACTGTGAATGGGACAGCTGTCCTCCTAATGCGTGGCTTTTCTTTTTGGATATGTAGCATTGTGTATACCATCCGGTACTCAGAGGGACTTAATGGTTTTTGTTTTATGTTTTTGGCTCTAAATGGATCATTATTGTCACAACCACGTGCAGGGAGGGAAGAGGGGTTAACTCAGAATAATTACCTCAATATCAGGCCTTGTTCCAGAACAATAAACAGAAATTAGAGCAAAGCTGATGAATAGATTATGAATGGACCTATCATTTACTGTTTGGGATCAGCTTTCTGACTATCAGGTGGCAGCAACACTTTGCCTTGTTAGTACAGATCTTCTGAATGGGCTGGTTTCCTCAAGGTCCCCATAGTTTTTCAGCTCATTTCCAACTAAAGGGGAAAGTCATTTGTATCTGTTTTTTGTTGTATTTTTGCTTTGCTTCTCATCAGAAGAGTTTTCTCAGTTCCAACCAAAAAGTGTGGAGTCCCATGCTTTGAAACCGTTGCGAGTTGCTCTGTTTTTGCCAGCTGAACACACTTGCAAATCACTCTCCCTCCTGAGGGGGCAGTTAGGGTCTGACTCTCAGCTACTGCCATGCCGGATTTTAGCTTAATGTCTGTAAAATTCACCAAGTTGTAGCCATTTTTGTGTTTGCTATGTTTGATTAGCTGTGTTGGCCATCTTAAATTGATGTGACTCCAGTAGTTAACCTGTGGAGATGTTCGTTCAATGATTACTTTCTGAGAGATTCATTAAAACCTGTGCAGTGGTTTATCAGATATTTTGCTAAAAGACAAATGAATGAGCAAAATACTATCACCCTTTTGGCTTCAGTGTCAGGCAATAACTAAATAAATCATCCAGTTGCCTTCCTTTCAACCTTTTTAGGGTTTTGTTTGCACACTTGTTTTACATTCAGTCTGAATAATTTCCCTTTATTTCAACATTTCACAGTTAGTGTATTCTACTTGGACTGGCTTGAAAACAGGCGCAGCATGTGTAAACAAATCACTGTAGATAACATTCTTTAGTTGTTAGCGTCACTTCTGCACACTAAAAACCAAAAGCAACCTCTGAGCATCTGGGCTGATCTGGTGCCATGTGTGTCCACGGATTCTTTCAGGATGATGCGTCTTGCATGTTGCACAGCCCTGCTGTTCGTGTTGAGGCTGTTGGCGGGCCTGCCGTGGTACCAGGTTCTTCCGGGTGTCCTGATCTTCTACCTCGGAAGTGGAGGATGGAGCTTCCTGGAGATTTTTGCCAAAACGATTGGCAGGGACCTACAGTAAGCATGGAGATGATATGTTCATATGTTGTTTGACTTTTTAATATTACTTTGCATGCAAAAAAAGTTGCACCTTTTTTTTTTTTTTTTTTTTTTCTCACAACTGCCTTGTCCTGTTTTGCCTGTCTGAATAGTAGTCATAAAACCTGTGGTTTTGGTTTTTCCACTCAAGAGCATTGCGCCTCAAGCAAAACGGTCACACTGAGGTTAAAATGTCAAGCT
>JAOXNZ010000038.1:18305758-18318259 GCA_028566095.1 Kryptolebias brasiliensis
TTAAAATGACTGAGTTGTACAATGTTTTTGTGCTGTAAGTCTTTTTTTTTTATTATTATTGCTGTATGTACATCCAAATCCCTCCTTTTATCAGCTTTTGGAGTTCTGTAAAACGAAGCTACTGAATGAGTTTTTATATCAGCCACTGGAACACAAAATGATGCAACCTGACTAAAACTTTCAGAAAGGAGACTGGTTCACATGCTGAGCTGATGTGCACTATAATTATTTGGCCGTATTGTGCAGGTTTTGTCTGAAAAGGTAGACTTTGCTTGTCTTAGAGTGTATTTGCGTGTGTATTCTTTTAAAACATATGAAGAGGACTTGAATGAAGGGAGAGAAACCACCTGAGCGGGTGTTTTTATTAGGAATCCTTTGCTAGCTCTGTGAGACTTGAACGATCCAAAGATCCAAACCGCAGGAGCGGGAACATTCGAACCAGAGGGGATTTGTCGAAATGGATCAGTAGATGAAGAGAAAGTGTGCTTTAATATTCTTTTACATTGTTTGCAGTTGCTGTCATCAAAGGTTGTAGCAGCATGAAGGAGCATCATCAACCACAAGCAGAGCGCTGTCTTACTCACAGGCCCTGACTCCTCACGTTTTAGCTCTGAGATTTCTGCATGTTGGACTCCTCTCGGCTTCAGTCAGTCCCGGTCGTTTTTGTAAATACCAATGTTTTCCATCAAAGCAGCTTGTTGAAACGGCCCAGGAGGAGAATCATCTAAATCAACGACAGCCAAAAATAAATAAAATGGCGCCTCCTTCCTGACGGGTGCAGGAGGAGTTTGTCTAAATTTTGCAGGGCTATTGTAACTATTTTCACCACTGCTTTTGGGCTTTAATTTGCCTCATTTTATTTAAATGTTTGTCCCTCGAGTGTCTCATAGGTTAGTTCGTCCAAGTATCTGTTTGGTGCTTTTACTTTGAGCCAATGGCTTTTTGTCTGCCAACCTTCGAACGAGTTAGTTTCATCCTCTCTCTTTCTGTCGGTCTGCTTCATCTCATTGTACTCAGGTGGAATCAGATGGTGTTTTAAAAAAAAAAAAAAACACTTCCAGATAAAATAAGTGTTTTATTGTTAATTCAGAATTTCTGATGACAATGAAGCTTCAACTAAACTCATTTCATGTATTATTTTGCTGAACTGATCCATCCTACAGTTACCTAGAAGTACAACAAGGCAGGCTGGTGTTTATAGGACCTTAATATTTACAGTATCGACTTCTCTGCAAACGAGTGCTTAATATTTTGAAACATGTCCCTAGTTTATGCATTGCACTGACTGACACAGTTAAAGGGATTGTCTGGTTATTTTGGAAGTGGTGTTCTGTCAAATGGTTATCAATAGTTGGAGCTTCTTTATAAGCCTGAAAAAGGATTAAAAATAAAACAAGCCCTTGTTTGGTTAGCCGTTGGCCTAGCCTGGATGAAGACCTCTGACCTTTTCTTCTTACTCTTGCTCTGTGACAGATATCATGGCAGTTAAGCTACTAACTATTGATAACTATTTAATCGAACATCATGACCAGACTATACATATACACTTGGCGGCTGTAGTCACATGACTGCTATCTATCAACATTTTTCTCCACTGTCAGTTCCTTGAGTTTCGGAGGGAAAAGCCCATCAAAGTTGTTTGAACTTGTTCCTGCGTCCCTCCCTCTTTCTCACCTTTTTATTTATTCTTTAATGATGAGTGTGAAATGTTCTCATGAATGTTTTGGTGAAATGAACAATTGATTGATGTGAAGTTTTTAAAAAAACGTGAAGTTTAAAGGGAACACCGTTCGGCTGTTATGATGCTTTTGACCACCAGGGGGCGGATGATTAAACAGCCCAGAGCAAAGCACTCTGAGGAAGATGTTTCCAGTTTTATGTTCAAATAAACTTAAATTATTATTAATTTAGGAAAAACGCTTAATTATTTTTTGATTTGTTATTTTCATTGCTTTATAAATGTGTTTTTGCTTTATGTTTGTTTTTGTGTGAAATCATAGCTTTACAGTTTTGGTGTAAAAAAAGTGAATTCCTGCATGAACAGATGACAATCGAATGGGTGTTTTGTTTTACAAAGTTTTTCCATTGAGATGCACTAGAAAACAACTAGAGATGTGTCTTTTCAAGTAGGTCAAAAAAATGGTTAAATAAGTCAACTTAAAGTTTGTTTGTCATTTCTGGAACAATAAATATTCATAGGAAAGTGAGACATACGCAAGTTTCCATTATTTAAACCACTCCAATGTGTGTTTAATTGATTAAATCTTATTCAATAAATGGGGTTTCTTGGAAAGTTTGGGATTTGATTTTCAAAACTTTTGAATGTTAATTTTATTATTTCTGACAGACCAAATTTGCACTTCCCCCATTTCGTCCGGATGTTTTCAAATTATTACATTTTTCATAAATCAAACACTTATTACACCACCCTATAAAACAGCCAGGCTTTAGCTACATGAGATTGGTGTAACTATTCATTTAGGACAGATATTAGAAAGTTGTAATGTCGATAAATGTTGTTAGAATGCCTCAAAGGCATCAAATTCAAACTGTGTGTCTAGCTTGATGTGGTTAATGTTGACGCTCCACTGACGATAGGGGAGCGTTTACCAAGAAGCTGTTTTTAAAGTGCATCTGTCTCCTTCACATCCATCATTCTTTAACACGTCTGTCTGCTTTTTGCACATTTTATCATTTGTTATGATGTGGGCGTGTCTGCCTTTAGTTCGTGTCTATTATTTAAATTTTCTTTTTTATGGTTTTGTTTTTTGTCTCACTGCGTTGGCAGCAGCGCTCAGCCTGTTCAAAGTGTATATATGAGGTCTGTGAGGTGTGCCGAGTGTGTGATGCACACACACACACACACACACACACACACTGATGTCCTCTGGTCCACTAGTTGTGTACAGTGTATTTAAGGAAAATTAGATAAAAGCAGTGCTGCAGATGGAAAAATTAATAATAAAACAATTTACACTGTATGTGTTGGCTCTGCTTGTGTTGTTTTTCTTGTCATAAAAACCTAATGATCTGAACAGTTTCCAGACTATAAGTAAGATGAAACTGCTATAATGACTGCATTTTATTCTTTAAATTAAAGCTGTATTACTTTGTTCATATTCTAACCACTTAATCCACTTAACATCCTAATTTACTGCACTTTTTGTAAGATTGACATATCTATTTGTATTTTATTTGGTATTTTAGATCCAATGCATTTCTTGAATTTAATTGATCTGGGGGTTTTTTTTAGTCTCAAAGTTTAAATTTTACAGGAAAAGTCCAAATGAGTAGTTTTTGTCCCCTGTAAACATGTTAGTATAATCTCTCTCCTCGCTGCTGACATTTACTCCTCAGATCTAATACCTTAAATTAAAAAAAGATTAGCTTTTACTTTATAAATGTTGTTATTCCTTGCCTCCAGTGTGCATACGTGCGCAAAAAAATCTTGTGAACCATTGGGCAGATTTTAATGAAACTTGAAGAAAAGTTTGGTAAATTTGGTTCTTCAGATTTCATTTCATTTGCAAAGATTTAAGATGGCTGCCATAGCCAACTGGCCTTAAAAAAAACCCCACTAAAATGGTTCTAACTCATTCAGATTTTGAGCTAATATTTGATGCAGTAGCTGTGAGTCATTCCAAACACATACGCTGAGCGTGACATCTCAGAGATTACATGAATTTGACCAAAATGGCAACAACTTCCTCGTTTAACCACAGAAATGATCTTTGGTTAAAACTCTGGCGTGAAAGGCAGCGGGTGACATGCATTCCTTCACGCCATCATTGGCTTTTAATACTTTTTATGTTTCACTTCTTCTTGGGCCAACAAAGTGAACCTCATGCATTTCTTTGGAAGAAAAACCTTCCAGAGAGGTAAAATGTCTCATATTTCATGGGAAAGATGTAATAAACTCAGAGAAGTCATAGTGAAACTTGAAAACAGATGTTGCAATGAATTACATGAACATGTAACTCTGACTGTAATCGTACAAACTTTTCCAAACTTACACATCAATGGCAGACATTTACATTTAACTTAACATTTAACTACATAAGGTAATTATTTACAAATAGTAAAGAGCCCCTGGGGTCATGTTTGAGAGGAGCCCAGGCTTTGATAAGAACACTGAGATCCTTTGTGTGGCCGGAGGTTTTTGTTTGTCAGTCTGTTTAAAATAACACTTCCTTGTTTTGCTGCAGGACTTCATGGTTTGGCTCCTCCTGATCCATCATCTTACAGTGTGTGTGACCCACAAGCAGTTGAATCTCAGCTGATCTGAGTGAAACCACAAGCGTGACTTACATGAGTTTTTCTGAGAAGTCGGGGTTGTTTGGGAGCCACGGATTTTCTTTTAAACCATCAGGTTCTGTCCGCTGATTCTTCGCCTTGATTGGCTGACAACCAGGTGGGTGGATCAGCAGTGGGAGCAAATATCACCTCGGCCTTTTACCAGCCTGAGTGTGTCTGTCGACTGCTGAAGGTTCACTTTAGGCTCAGGTCGGAAGCTCTGTCTCAGCCTTTCAGCATCTCTCTCCCCTCTTCGTTTCTCTGAGCAGCCATGAGGACCACGGCGGTCTCTGTTGCCATGGTGATGACTTGCGTGATGATGGTGCACGCGAGTGTGAAACCACAGAGAGATTTCAACTTGCAAAAGGTAAAACTAACAGCATGGATGTGCTGTGGTTCTTTCTTTTTATGACATTCAGTGCAAGTTTCTGCTATTTTATAGATTTATGATTTGATACGTCTTCAAGCGGGGGACTCAAAGCCAACAAATCAGCTGCTATGACTAATATTAATTATTAAATGCATTCTTATTATTTTCCTCCTTTCCTCACTTATACAAACATAATCAGTGTGATGTTTGTAGTAATAAGCCAGAAATGACATACAATGTTTTAAAAGGAAGATTGTTGGGAGACCTTCCTATTTCCCAAATGAATCAAAAGGTTTTAATTGATTTTTTTTCTATTTTCGTAAACTTACACTACAATGCAAAAGTTTAAACCATCTCTCATTTCTTCGTGTTTTACTTCCAAGGAGCTGGGACCGTCTCGTATGGTCTTGATTAATAGATTTCCAGGCATTTTGAAGGACTTTTACCGGTTTCTTTTTGGGCTTCGGCTGCTTTTCACTTGGTCTCTGTCCACTCCGTGTACCTGATCACTGCAGGACAAAAGATGGAGTCTCAAGTCATTATAAACCGTGGACAGCAGACGAACAATATCTGAAAGTTGTGTCTGGAGGAAGAGAAGAAAGGCCTGACCTGAGAAATCCATCATCCTTCAGCTGATCATCTGCTGTATGTTTTCAGCTGATGGATCTGTGGGAATCCACTTGTTGGTGATGAAATGCAATTTTAATGTGTTAAATTGTGCTATAGTTGGTATTTTAAATAGATTCAGCGAATGAAATTGGAACAAAATATCCCATTTACAGCAAATATATTTTTTTGCTAAGTTGTCTATCATATGCCAAGTGGCTTAACAAACAAACTACAAAAATAAAACTTTTTATTTAGCCAAAGTCTAAAGAAAAACTTGAAAAGACCTTCAAAAAGCCTGGAGAACTATTAATCAAGACCACTTTAAAAGATTACAAGAACGTCTGACTCAATGGAAGGAAAATATAAAGAAAAGAGGGCAACTTAAGACCAGTCTAAAGCAGCTCAAACTGATGGAAAATGAATTTATATTTTATTTAAAGTAGCACTGAACAGGAACAGGAATAAGTTCAGCACTTTTTATAAAGCAGCCACAGAGAGACGTTATGATGAGGAAATACTGAGGTTTGTGCACCGTGTCCCTTCATGATGAAAAACATGTTTTTTATTTTTAGTCAGTCCCACATTTATCCTGCCCTAAATACACAACACTGCTCCAAACCTGTATCTTAGTAGAGCCCTCGAACACATTACGCACTCTCAAATACAGTGCCCACATTGTTTTTAGGGGTAAGAAATGTTTTTCAGCTTGTTTTAGAACCAGTCTGCACATATGAGGCTTTGAGTGGAGCTGAGGCACCATGTGGGGAATAAGTTTCAAGTAAATAATGCTGTTTGCCTCCTTGATTATCTATAAAGAGACTACCTTTTCAAATATTACGACATTTTATTTAAATGTGAGACGTTATTTATCGTAATTTGCACTACTTTGCTGTAAAATTCTGAGCAGAGACCTCAACAACAGATAAAGCCGCGTTCAGATTCTTTTAAAGTGTTTGTGTACAAACCGAACTCAAGAGTTTTTACGCAAACTTTTATCAATTGTGGTCCTCTGTTTGAAAAAGAATATCGACAGACACAAAACAAGCATAAATGACGACCATGTTGATAGATATAGTTTTTTAGATAAATTGACCTATAAATCAACAAGGATTTCTACTTAAATTTTAATGCTATGACTTTTTTTACATTTACGTTTACAACTTAATGTTCAGATGCACTGATTTGTCCTACATACTTAGTAGAAAAACTATATTTTATTGTGTATCGTTACCTTTTCTCTCACACAATCTCCATTAAACAATTATTTTGTGTGTGTAGTTTGCAGGTAAATGGTACCGTGTGGGCCTCGCCTATGACTCTCCAAGTTTTGTTCCCCTTAGAGACAAAATGAAGATCTCCATGGGCGTCATCACGCCTCTGGCCAACGGCAACATCAACCTGACGATGTGGGAAGCCCTGTGAGTCACGGCTGCCATGCGATCACAGAATACATGGGCGCGGACAGTAAAGTGCACGTTTGCGTGAATAGGTTATGAAAAATGAAACGCGCCTGTCAGAGATAAGAGAAAGTGGACAGATGAAAGGTTTGATGAATGGTTTCCCTCTTT
The DNA here is from genome assembly GCA_028566095.1 of Kryptolebias brasiliensis. Lineage (NCBI taxonomy): Eukaryota > Metazoa > Chordata > Actinopteri > Cyprinodontiformes > Rivulidae > Kryptolebias > Kryptolebias brasiliensis. The sequence continues at coordinate 18,312,599 of JAOXNZ010000038.1, forward strand.
GTGCTTCAGACCTGGCGTATGTGTGACGCAGTTTTACAGATATGACAAGACAAACGTTCCTGGACAGTTCACCTACTTCAGCACACGTAAGTTTGGTTCTTCAGATTTCATTAGCGCCTAAGTGAAGCTGTGTTTGAGTATTAAAACACATGATTGAAAGCCACAACAATTAAAAAAAAAAAATCATTACTCTTTTATTCTCAATTAAAAATGTTTTAGGTTTTAAAGTTTGGATTTTTTTAAAAGTTGTATTTAATTAGTTTTGGTTTTCTCGTTTACTCCTGAAATAATTACATTTTTGAAATATTTTTTTATATTTAACCTGTTTTTTCCTGATTTAAACAAGTAACACAGTTTACACCGTATATTTCTAATATTTATTCACCTCATTTGCATACTAGGCTTTATTTTTTATCTTTTTCTTTGTGATTTTTTTACATTTGCATTTTCCCCACCATAGTTTACACAATGTAAAAGTTTATTAAACAGTTACATGTGTATTAACATAGTTTCCACTGATATTATAAACCCATATTTATCAAACTTTAACTCAATTTAACAAAAATTTTCATGGGGTTTTTTTTAGTTGTTGCTTATTTTTCAAAACAAATGACTGAATAAATCTTGACTCAGAGCTGATTGTCAGTCCGTTGTGTGTTTTTTTGTCTTTTCAGGTCATAACATGGTGAAGGACATCACAGTGGTGGACACAAACTACAGTGAATATGCTTTGGTTATCAAGCACAAGGTCTTTAACAGAGAATACACTCAGGTGGCACTTTATGGTGAGACGCAAACACACACACACAGTGTTGTCACAGTGTGTGTTATAGTGGATATGTAGGTGTTGTAGCTCCTCTGCAGGGTCAGTGTCGTTCATCTACGATGTTCTGTCTGTCTGTGTCTCTCCACTCGGCTGCAGGTCGTTCTCCGAGAGTCCGGGTTGATGCTATCCAGAAGTTTAAAGCTCTTGCTTTGACCCGTGGTTTCCCCAGAGAGTCTATTCTGACTCCAGCTCCAGCAGGTGAATGAGGACAACAAACCACTCAGTAAACATAGAAACACATTGATAGTTAGATGATTCTGCTGAAGTGTACCACTTCTTATTACATGTTGTCTGACCAGCAGAAAATTGCCCACCATCAGGATCTGGACGTTAGGTAAGCAGATTTTCTTAAGTATATGTGGATGTAAGGCATGTGTGTTATTGATTACTACCCAATAAATCTTTTGTATAAATAAGTTATTGTTACTTCTCTAGGTTTCCCGGCTGAACATGAAGGCGTTCATGCACTTCCTCGACCTTCAGAATTACCTACAACTGAAGAACTACAAACCTCATAAACAGCAAAATTAGTGACGGAAGCCATACTTCCAACTATTCTTATTATTTCATTCTTAACAAATTTAAATTAAAAAGAACATTTTAACTTTTATATGTTGCCTGTATGAGATTTTTATTTAATTCTAGGATGTGACTCTAAGGGAAACTCTAAAAATTGATGGAACATTTATAAAATTTATAATTCTGCATAATCATGTTTGATGCTTTGAAGGCATGCTAACTGAAAAGTTGACATGGTTTTCTGAGTCTTAATAAAATGTTTATAATATACTTTTGTGAATCTACAGCATTATTTATTTTAAGTCTTCTGAGCTCTTTTCATTGCAGCCAATCACATGGGGCTTAGTGAGACAATCAAACCCACTCACGTTTTCACAGAGTATGTGTCTTTTAGTACAGTACTAACATAAATTACTCCTAATAACCCTTGTAGTGCCTAATTACCATATTAGCAAGTTAGTAAACCTTTCGAATTTAGCCTGACAGTTCACACAGGCAATCCCAAGACAAAATAACACTCAGGAAAGTGATTTTAAAAGAAAATTGACAAGCTTTTGAATTTATTCTGAAATATCTATGTTCCCCTCATCTGCAAGATGACATTGATAGTTGCTGTTTGTACATCTTTTAGACAGAATTTCATTGCAGGTTATGTGCTGATTCGGCCCAAACAGTTAACCAAACACAAACGCAAAAGCTAAATGGAGCCAGTTTATAAATCATTTTAAATGAGAGGATTTCTCTGTCACATTTTGTCTCCTCAAACTCTGGGCTTCACTGTTACTAAGTTCCTCTGTGTTTAAAAGTTAACATTAACAGCTATAGCTTTGATTTGCTAAATTTAAACACTTTTTCCCCTTTTATAACAGTAAAAACCTAAAAAAAAATAAAGAATCACAGATGGTTTATTAGACCCAAGCTCCAATATTAACACCACAAACTACCAAATGTAACCTAAAGCCCTGTCTTTGATGATATCATGAGAAATTTAACAAAAGTAACTGAATGCAGATTGATCACAATTGACTGGACTAAAGCAGTTTGTACAAAACTCTAATGTCATCTTTCCCTTACTAATCAACTGCTAAAGCTAACATGTATTGATTAGCTGCATGTTTGCAGGTAGCTTCAAACTCTGAAGTCCAGTGACTCATTTCTGATTATTCAGGGCACCAAACACAAACTAGTGTGTACTGAAACACAAGGACAGATAAAGTCCTCATCAGAACTTTGCTCTCTCTGCTGTTTGTTTGTCTGTAATGATGTGGGTGGGAATTCAGAAACTGAAAGGAGACTCAGAAAGAGGGACTGGTGGTGGGTGGTAGAAGTGCCTCTGATCAGGACAGACCCGCAGAATGCAAAAAGTGACTTATTTGTCTCTTCTGGTCCTGGGGATGACCTGGAGCCTCCATAATGGTCTAATCCTCACGCAGGAGAACTTTGAATTTGAGCAGGTGAGTAGTTTGTAATACTACTACTTTTATCAAGTCTTCTTTACTCACAATAATATTTAATCATCTATTCATCCATCCATTTTACCCGCTTTTCCATTCCGGGAGAACATGTAAACTCCACTCAGAAAGGCCCCAGGCCGGGATGAGATCCTGAAACCTTCTTCCTGGGAGGCGACAGCTCTAACCACTACGCTGCTGTGCCACCCTAATCATCTATTATAAATAAAAAAAATACATATTTTCACAACAGTTTGGCTTCTTTCCTGTCTAACTTCCTGTTTTTTTAGACAAAGACTTTCCTTTCAGTAAATTTCTCACCATGAGGCTGTTCTCATTGTTAAACATTATGCACTATATTGCCAAAACTATTTGCTTGCCTCCATTGACAAGCATATGAACTTGAGTGACATCCCTTTCTTAATCCATAGGGTTTAATATGATTGGCAATATAGTGTATTACATCACATCACATCATCTCGCTTCATTTGTTTTGTGTCATATTTTTATATTGTATCAGCATATCACATCACTTGGTTTGACACATGTATTGTGTCAAACTCTACATGCAGGTGTCCTGTTGTAGATTACATTTTTGTGTTTTTCTTGCAGTTTGTTGGGAGGTGGTTTGAAACAGCTGTGGTTTCTACCTGCCCTCATTATATGCTGCGTAAGCAGGGAAACCCTGTCACTGTTGCACTGGAATTGAAAAATGTCACTTCTGAGGGCAACTTCACAATGACAGCTTCCACCTTCAGGTCAGGCTCGTGTGTGCAGAAAAAACAAAGAGATGTTACATTTCAAATAAACTTGAATGTCTAAATTTTAGGAATGGGTCATGTAAGGAGACCTCTACTGTTTACAGTTTGACCAAGACTCCAGGACAATTCTTCCACCATGTGAAGAGTATGTTTTTCCATGTTCTTTGTGTTTTTTACAAAATGGTTTCTGTGATGTTAAACTAAGGTTTTTCTGCAGGGTTCAGTGCAGATGTTGATTCCTTTGTGGTTCACACCAACTATAATGAATATGCAATGATACTGCAGCTGAGCACAGAAAAACCATCAGGAAATAAAACCACATTAGTTAAGCTTTACAGTAAGTGAACGACTTTTTGAATTCATCTGGTTGCATCTTAAATACGTCAAGTTTACATGTTGGTTTGACTGCGTTTGAACCTGATTGCATTGCACTGTAAAAATCAAACCACTGTCATTTAAATGTATCTTTACATTTTGCTACAGTAAAAATAAATAAAAAAATATTTTCCTCAGGTCGAACTCTGAACGTTAGTCCTCCTGTTTGGGACAGATTTAAAACTCTGGTTGGACAACATGGGATGAGTGAGGAGGCTGTCATTATGAATCAGTACAGAGGTACTCTGAGTGATGATACCTGCTTTTTGAAGCTCTCAGTATCAGCTGTAGTTTGATTCATACTAGAATATTTTGTGATTCAGGAGTAAATTTCTTTCTGCCTATAGGTTGTATTTTTCTGCATATTCCCATTATTCATCATATACTTAGATATGTTTTTAAAGTATGCTGTATATTTTGGTGTTGGGCATCTTTCATCAAAGACTAAAAAAAATTACATAATCTTAACGTTCATGTTGCTTTTTATTAAATTACAGATTTGTGCTCCAGTTCACACTGAAAACTGTCCTTTTGCGACACAAATCCCTCATTTAGTTCCTTTTTTGGTACAATGCATCGCACATGCATGAAAAGCAGAAACACTTCACCTGCATCTTTCTGTCTTTACAGGTGACTGCGTTCCAGGTGAGCAAGTGATGACGCTGACTCCTCCTCCTCAGGTACCTGTGATGAACCATAACCCCACAGATCTGTATATGTTTGATGAGTAATCAGTCACGAATGACAAAATCTCAAATTTCATTCAGATTGTTGTTCCTAAGAGGTCAAAGTGAAACATGCAGCCTCTTGCACCTTTCTGCAGAAGATAAATACAGCGATTTCTGACCTGGTGAGAGGACAGCTGACTTGTTTATCTTCCCATTACAAACAAGAATTTATCTCAAGTGTGCATGTGTATTTCCATTTATCTCTGAAACACTCTTTATGCAGTGATTCTGACAGAAGGACACTTCTTTGTCTAAATTCCCACACACTTGACATATATTTGTATTGGAATAAATTTAAAGCTACTAAATGCAAAAAAATATATATGTATTGTGTTTTCAGCATATTATTTGAGGTATGTTTATTGTTACAGGGTGAGAGATGGTAGAGAAACTGAAGAGGATCATGACACGGAATCATGGAAAACATTTCCTAAAATAAACATTGTTTATTAGTATGGTTATTTGATGAGTTATTTTCAGTTGTAATTCTTCTTGGCACAATAAAACCCACAGCATATACAGTATTCTATGCTGCTGGTACTGTAAAGACTCAGTGTTGATGGTTGTTGAGGACCTGAAAACACAGGCAGGCATGCATGAGTCCAGAAATTATTTAATACGATGAAACAAAATCCAAATGAGCAGGTGTGACAAAACCCTGAGACAAATGACACTTACATATGAGGATCTGAGAGAGAAAGAGTGAAACCAGGGAGCCTCTACTGGATTGAGTGATAAGTGAGTGAGAACAGGTGGGATGACAGGTGCGTGTGACAAGGAAAACAGGCTGAGAGAAACAATAAGCAGGAATGTGGAAAACAAAAACCTAAAAAAGGAAAACAGAATGACTAATAAACTGAAAAGACTCTGACAAAAATAATTTATACAGAAACAAACGGAAAACACTGAAAACAAGAATCTACTGAAAACCAGAAAACCAAACCAACAGACTACAGGAACCCGAAACAGATACAGGTTTGTGGGAACCTTGAATCATTTTT
>JAOXNZ010000038.1:18353326-18363863 GCA_028566095.1 Kryptolebias brasiliensis
TTTTAAAAAAGAAATTAAAAGAGTTAACACGAACTGGTCCAGATTAATGTCATTAAATGTTCTGATTGATAATGTGAACGTTACTTTTAAGAAAATCCTTAATTATTGTTCAGCTAAATTTATCCGAGCCATGACTCGGCTTACCTCTGCTGTCGTTTCGTCACTTTTAAAGTCTCGTAACGCAGGTTTCATGTTGAATCATATGTGAACTGAAAAATGACTAACGACTTTAACGCTCCTAAAACAAGAGGAATGTAAACGGATAGAGCCCATGTGCAACTTTTACTCCCATAATTTGTCATAGTTAAAACACCGAACAGTTCAGTGTGCAGCAAACTCGCAGCTCGTTAAGTTAGTGAGCCAAGAAGTTCAAATTACACCCATTAAACACATTCACACCTTCAGTGTGTTTATTTATGATATTAATCAAGTTTTAACTGGGCCTGACGCACAAAAACAACTTTACTGCATAATTGCAATGATTTCACTAGAACTGCTATAATCATCTTTACTACCTGTGTGAAAGCAGCAGGGTGAAACTAACAAAAAATACACATTTCTACTGTTTTATACTAATTAATAGCAAAAATGCAGTCTACTAGTCATGCTCTCTCTGTTAGTCATTGATTAATTCGTATTAAACCTACGTTTCAAAGTTTAATCAGTCACAGCATTAAGTCTGGGTCAAATAACACAAATCTCAGACTTCGTCCTGCAGCTGTTGTGCTTTAAACTCAGTAACTGAAAACTAATTTACTTCAGAGATTCACAGTACGAACCGCCTGAATTGTGGCTTTTTTGATGCGCAGAAGAAAGGGGCACATCTGGCTACGGTTACAGATCCCTACATTTTACGAGGGCAGACTTCTGCTGTAGCCTCAACAAAATTATCTGGAAACACCAGAAAATCCTTAATTGCTGAAATTTCATTGTTTGAGCCGGGACCCCATCATCCGCAATCACACAAACTTAGTGTGGGATTAGCGCACAGAGGAGGAGACGTTTGAGAAAATAAGAGCGGATTCTGTTGGAATGTGCCGGTTTGGGACCTGACTGGTCTTCCAGCCTGAGGACAGAAAACCCTTGGTGCTAGTGTTACACCTGACAGACATCAGCTTAGATGATCTCATTCATCTGTCCACTCTCAGTCCTTCACCATCTGTTTGGTGACTTCAAGAAACATCGAAAAACAAAGGAACATCTGGTGAATAACACAAGTTAGCAATTCTCTCAGCAGTTTATTAACACATCGGCTAAAAAAATTAAACTTAATACAACGTATTGACAGGGTTTGAAAATATACAGTATCACAGGTAATTAAAAATCTTGTCACGGCCTTTAAAAAAAACGACAATTTGTTCCAATGTGTGACGACAAAAAAAGTGTTGAACGAAACAAATTTAACATCAATTCAACATTGTTTTGAACCTCTTAATATCAGCGGAGTCACGTCATTGTGGCACAGAAACATAACCTCCCAGTGTGCGATTTACCAGCTGAAATCTTTTCAGAGGAATCAGAACACCTGTGTGCTGATTTGCTAAATAATGCAGTCAAGAAGTTAACCGACATGCTCATGCATGTATAATTCATGCATCTGTGTGCACACGGATGGTATTATTCATGTCTTGTGCTTTCCAGTCCATGTGCACAGGATTGCAAACTGTGTGCACAAAAAAAACCTAAACACAACAGAAAGTGTGGTGGCGTGTGCGCCGGACTATAACAGAACATCTGCAGGCTGTTGGGTTTTATTCAGGTAACCATTTAGTATCAGTTCAGACTAAGCTTCACTGAAAAAATAAAACAAATGTGTTAAAACAAAGAACAATGCAAGTATTTACTGTATGTGATACAAAAATCCCTTTTAAGTAAAATAGTTCTTTAAGAATTAGCAAAAAAATTTAAAAGATCCCAATTGAAACTATTAGACATAAAAAAAGTGATTTTTGGTTCATCAGTTAATGCAAAGCTGAACAAAATAAATCTAAAACATTTGTGAGCAGATCAGATCAGTCGGTTTTGCACTGAAAATTAAACGGATTTGACAAAAACTTCACATATTCAAAACTGCTGAAAGCCTGCATTCAATGTGGTCATTAAACACATCAATGTTGCTCTTCTTGCAGGTAAACTCAACACCTAAAGGTAGAGCTGATAACCTATATGAAACAGAAGGATGGGGCTAATTCTTGGTTTACATGTTTGGGACTTCTCATAAAATATGAATATGGTAAAAAAAATTAAAAAGTTAATAAAAAAGAAAGGGGTGGATCTCTAGGAGAAGTCTCTTCTTTAACATCAGAACTGGAGATGCAGCGTACAGCTTTGTTTCTGTGCTCATGAGCAGACGGATGTGGACAGGTTTTTATCCCAACAGGGATCTGTGTGGACCCTTATACACCTGTGACCAAATTTATTATTACAAAACATAAATACAGACACAGAAACAGATCTTTGGCTCTTATTCTTTCTTAATTTGTCACTGCTAACCAAAAACAGTAAAGTAACACCCTTTAATTCTTTTTAACTTGACATATGGTGAAAATTAAATGCATTTTTCTGACTGTTGAAACATTTTGTGGCTGTTCTGTAAACTTCAGTAACTGCACATCAGTAGTTTTGTGGAAAGGGCTCTGCAGCTGAGATTTTATCCTCATCTGTTATGTGTAAAACCTCCTGAAACAAGGAGAGGACGCGGCCGAAGTGCGAGCCTTCCCAGAACACCTTGCCACATCTGGTGCAGACATAGAACAGCGATATCCTCCGCAGCAGGGCGGGGGGCACGGCGTGCAGCTGGATGGGCGACCCCCCGGGAAAGGTCAGGGTGTCGCGGTCCAGTCCTGAAAGGGAGGCCCAGCGACACTGAGTGGCATACCTGGGGGGTTCAGGGGTCACGCCGGGGATCAGGGTGTCATCGAGCTGCTGCTCTTCCTGTTGACAGAGTTTCTCAAGAGTGTGATCAGCCATGTCCTGCAAATACCCTGTGGATAAAAACACAAACATTAATACTTTATTCTTAAAGAAAATGTGTGACAAATTATAAATTTTGCAGACAAATCCTCATTACAAATTTAAAAACAGCAGAGAAATTTCATGGAGAGGAAAAAAGGGCCGACACACCTTTGTCTTTAAGCATCCTGACCATGTCTGCTCGAGGAACCGCCACGTACTGATCACTGTTACAAGCCTGGACAAACAGAAGAAAACTCTTCAGCAGAGCGGCTAAAACAAAGAGTCAGCAGAAGCGTTAATGGATAAATATTAGTGTTAAGGAAAAAAAAATCCTGTTGACTTTACAAGAGGTGAAACACCACAGATAAATGATTCTTTCTCTCATTTTTAAAGTTAAAATAGGTGGAAAAAAAACCACCCAAAAATACAGCTAGGACTCACTTTTCTGAGGATGTGTCACTTAATTTCCACATTCAAGCATAAATAATTGGAAACAAAAACAAACTAGTTAATTTTAATTTACCTTCACATTTATGCTCCTATCTTGTAAAATTTGACCTCTTTTATTCATATTAGTTTCAACCACAAGAGTAACACAAAGTGCTTTACAGAAACATAAAAATCATCAATAAAAACAAACAAAAATATATATTTAAAATGAAATAAATGAACAGTATATTAATGTGGTGGATACTTAGTTATGTAGTTCAGTATGACAATCATCCATGTTTGGCTCATTACGTTAAAACAAAATTTTAAGCTATCAGTGTCAACAAAAACTTAAAGTGGCGTTTTTTGAGCTTCTTTGAGTTTATATTAAAAGTGAAGCTAAAAAAATGAAAGAACGAATCAGTCATAAAATCATTAATGTCAACATGGGACAGATTGAAATAAAAACACTAAAACTTTAAGTGAGCTGGGAGGAATTTTCTGGAAAAGTTCAGTTTCTGCTTCCTAAATGAACGACTTGTGTTCAACCAATCAGAGTCAGTTCCCTTGTGTTGACCCATTCACAACTTCAGCGACGACATTTTTCCCAGGTTGCTGCTTCGGTGTGAAAGGGCATAAATGCTACTTAAAGATCCAATCTGGGTGTAAGCGTGTGTGTGTAAAAACAGCGTTTACGCCTCAGTAATTTTCACACATCCTTGTTGTCCCGTTCTTCTCTGTGGTAAAGGTCTCTCTGGTGGGACATTAGTGACCTCTTGCTTGCCGGCCCCTAATGTGAACACACACTTGTCTGTAAGCCATCCTGACAGCACTTGAGCGCTAAAAGCCTTGTCAACACACCTGAGCTCCACCCAGTAAACAGCATTCCTCAAGCGGGCTGTAAATCAAACCTCGCTCGCAAGAAAAGATCCTCAACTAGCTCACTTAAGCCTCGTCACTCTTTACCTGGGAAGAAAAGTCAGGAGCAAGTCAGGAGCCTACACCCACCCAACACAAAAGCAGGTCCTCTCCTCTGTGTGTACATGCAGAGTAGTGTTTGCCTCTGTGGTAACTGAGGTCAGGACATGAGAAAGGAGCAGCAGACTGTGGAGGTGTGGGAATAGCAGAGGTGTCTTGTCTGTCTGAATGAAGCTCGTCTCTCCCTCAGTACATTCTGCAGCCTCGTCTTTGTAATCGGCCTTTACATCAAACACACAAAAACTCAACTAGACAAAACATTTTATGATTTCGCTTCACAGCAGTGAGGTAAAAAAAAAAAAAAAAAAAAATGTGTGCGTGCACATGACTCGCGTGTTTGACTGCGGCTGCGGCCAGAAAAACAGGTGAGCTATTTGCTCAGCTCGAAGTTTCCCAGATTTGTGCGTGCCAGAACCTGCTCTGAACTCACAGACAGGCAGACACACAAACACACATCACCGCAAACACGCAACCTGGATAAAAATCATTTTTCAAAACAGTAAAAGTGTCACAAATATCCTGCAGAGAACACGTCAGCTAGCAATTATAGGAGTCTAATACACACAAATAACAAATTGTAGAAAATATTTGAAAAAGATATCCAGATAAAACATGTCTGTGAACAGTTAGTGCTCATTTATTCTACAGCACTATCTAAGTACAGGAAGTACAGGCATGAAGCTGCTACAGGGAGCAGAAGAAGCACAAAGCAACGCAGCTGCTCTCCATGAAGCTTCAGAAAACCGAACTGACAAGAGCTGCCAAACCATTTCTAACACACAAAGTCAAACTCTTTCACATCTGCACATACTTTGGACCGGAGCTCAGGTCAACATGTGGCTTCAGTCACTAAAGTTAGTTAGTAGGTTGGTCAGCTGACATCTTTAATACAAGTGATGCTTGCAGCGGCTGCACTCATGCTGTGTTATTACTTTGAACACATGTCCTCCAGGTGCATGTTTCTTCTGACCGCCACCTCTGTTTAGTACAGAGACCTTAATGTCTAATTTGTTAGTTTTGCTCCACCGTTCAGGTAAATTTGGTTATTTGAACCAGTCTGTGAAGATTTGCCAGGCTCTTCCATGACCATGTGCAGCCCAGGATTTTAGGACTGTGCGGGTATCATGTTCTCAGTAATAAATCTCCAAAAAACAATCCAACTTTATTTATTTTAAATAGACAATTGACCGGACAGTATTGCCACCTATTTGACTGGGGTGTAAAACCATAGACCCATGAGGCAAACGCTCATGAGTCAAAGTACTCAGTAACTGTGAGTTACAAGTCTTTTTCATAATTGAGTGAATGCTGATTCAGCTGTTTTCTTCTGTATGTTTTTTGGACTCCAACTGCTTCAGCATACCTTCAGCTCTTTCAGACATTCATGAATCAAATCGTTCAGCTAGTTCAGATCATTACTGCTATGATTTTTGGTATTTGTAACTGTTAAACATTTTGAATTGTTTAACTTTATTTACAACTTTTTTTTTCTGTCAGGAATGCACTGAGGTCTCAAATCCTTGAAAAACTTTGTGTTCTTTGAAATCTTATTCAGCATACTGCTTTGATCATTTTAGCTTTTAGGTACTGGTCTACTAAGTTTAGCTTTTAGCTACAAGTCTACTAATATTAGCTTTTAGCAACTGGTTTGCTAATTTTAGCTTTTAGCTACTGTTCAGATGGTTTTCGTTTGCACAGATTTAGGCTTTCAGTTACAGTTAAGCTAGTTTTCGTTTTTTGCTTTTGGCTACAGCTTTACTAACTTTAGCTCTGAAAAACTGGTCTAGTAATTTTATCCTTTAGCTACTGTTTTGCTAACTTTAGCCTTTACCTACTGTTTTACTAATTTTAGCTTTTACCTATTCTGCTGGTTTTAGCCTTTTATCAAACTATTAACTATTTCAGCTTTGTAAAAGTTGGAGGCAGGTGTTAAACTGTCTCACTTTTTCTCAGGGTGTTTTTTTTTGTCCTGGGATCTTCCTGCTTTGTCACTGAATGCTTCTCGCAGTGACAAAGACTATCTGATGAGTGATACTGTGTTTCAAAGGACAGGAGGTGGTGGAAAAAGAGGAGAGAAAGGGGGTGGAGGTGGAGGATAGGAGCAGGAAAGGGAGGGGAATGGGTGATTTTTCTTCCCCCCAACGAGCTCAAACACACACAAACACACACCCCCACCCACACACACCCCCACCCACACACACCCCCTCACACACAAATTGCACTGAGTCAGTGCACTGTAGGCAGCTCCCATGGGAAAATCCAAGACCAGTCTCAAAAGGCGGCGCCTTTTGGGTCATGTGATAAGACCAGCCAATTGAGCGCTGATAAACTGATTCAAACTGCGGTAAGTCAGGTAAGGGGCAGCGTGGGAACTGGAAAGAAGAGCGGGAGGGGAGCAAGAACAGCACCTTGACAGCCTGTGAAAATGCCTTCGTCTGTGTCCATGCAAATTTCAGGTTTAGGTAAAGGTTAAATAATCATCTAAAGATGCTGTGGTTTAAAAGATAAACCTTTTTTTTTTTAAAAACTACAGCTGTACTTGAAGAAAGCACAGGAGAACACTAAAAACTTGCTGTCGCTATTAAATCGTTTCAATTGAAAAATCAAATTGAGATATTTTATTAAGCAGCAAAAAGAACACCCTCATAGAGTGACAACATTTTTGGCATCTAGCCATCTTTTGCTATGCTAACTCTCCTGGACAGATTTACATGAAAATCCCACAACATTATGACTACCGTAAGAAGTCCTGAGTGGAAAGTACTGATTATCCTGGCACTACGATGCACGGCGGAAAAAAGGCAAGCCTGCAGGTGAAATATGATGCTTTGTGCAATGTTATGCAGGGAAGCGTTGATTGCTGGCATCTATGTGGATGTTGTAGTTTGACACATTGTTGCTGATAGAGCAACCCTCTTCATAGAAATACTATTCCCTGATAGAAGCAGCTCCTTACAGCGGGATAATGAGCCTAGACAGACTGCAAAAGTGGTTCAAGAAAAGTTCAAGAAACCCATGTCTGAGGTCCTCAAATGCAATCTGATCAAACATCTTTGGAATGTGGTGGATAAACAAACACACACAGGTTTTACATTACAACTTAAAGTACCTAAAGGAGCCTCAATCTGATGACTGGACACCACAAAGTTTCTACAGGTCAGAGCTGGTTATGTAAGAAAAAGGAAACTACTCTGCCAGGTCAAAAACAAATCAACTACGACCCCTATTTTAGCTCTGTACAACACAAACAAAAAGACAACAAAACTGGAACATTCCCACCTGGAACAGACCGTGTGAAAAAGGCTAGAGTAAGTGAAATGACATGTTGAAGCATTTTCTTCTGTACTTTGGTGGAAATGATGAGTAAGGATCAAATAGTTGGAAAAAGCATTCACATGCTCTGCTCTCTCACAGTTCTAAGGTAAAGCATTTGTGGGAAAAGAAGTGAGAGTTTTTTTTTTCTGACTTATATACAAATAGCTGGAAGAAATAAATACTTGCACTGTATATAGAAAAGAAACAGTGTTCATGGTTGCATTATTTGTAAGACTATTCATAACTTTTGAAGGGGGGTTTAGCAGAAGCCTTATAATCAAGAAATATCTTACCTACTATTTAACCTCAATTCAGAGAAATAGAGTTTAATTCAGACCAGAATGACAAGCTAAAGGCTAGTCCGAGTGAGGCCAAGTGAAGCTGTCACTTTTGAAATACACAGTTATTCCTCCCAGAAGTGTACCTGGCTATACAGGAAGTGCTTCAGCTAGCTGCTACACGAGCTTGCAAACAGCCATGAGATTTTTTATAAATAACCATATTATGCAAAATTGATCGTAACGTAAAAGTTCATGAAATAGCATTCACATGAACCGGTTTAAAAGTTTTGAGATTGGAGTCACTGCAATCTTGGCCCCACTCAAACTAGTAGTAAACTCGTTATTCTCGTCAGAATACACTACATTTCCCCAAACTGAGGTCATTCAGGGAAATATCTATAACACGTAATCATTCATAACCTTCCCACAGAATCCAAAAGATCTGAATTACTCCTTAAAGATCATGAAATGCCAACTTGGCAAACACTCTCATGCTGAAAAGTAAACACCACAAACAGGTAAAGACTGCATTTAGCTATAAATCATAAATTTTAAATAAGTCGTGCTGCTCATTCTAAATAAAGCTGAAATAAAATCAATTAAACAAAGGTTCCAGTGCACCAGAAAAAAAAAGTTACATTAAACTGTAAAAAGTTCACTTCAAATATATATATATAAAAACAGACAAATAAAAGTAACGTAAAAGGTCAAATCTAAAAACTAGTTACTGTATTATTTATTTATTTAAATGTAGCACATTCTCACATCCCATGTGTGCAGTATCTTCACACCAAGGGATTATTTGTCAGCTTGTGTAGGAACACGAAGGAGGCTGTGTCATTACTAAGTGAATGTACTTTCCCACAGCATCCTGAGGGTATCTGGCCAGCATCTCAGCTCGACAGTCTGAGGTAATTACCAGCTCTGTTAACTAACCACTAACACCTGACAGCAGCCTGAACTTGGACCGTAACAGAGCCTGTCTGGGCTTGACATCACACACACACACACACACACCTTCCTCTGGCACGCCTGTACTCACGCACATACACACATCGATCAGGCATTTGAAAGATGAAAAACTTACATCCAGCTCTCACCAAACAGCACACCCATTACTGACTCATGCTCTACCCACTCACTCCACCTGCATGCAGCGCAAATTAGAGAAGTTATGGTATGTCTTTCCGGCTTCTCTCAGGGATAATAATCACAGAACAGAACATGAATGCCTGTTGTTCCTCGGAGCTTGCTCATACAAGCTTCGCATGAAGAAGACACAGAGCTTATTTAATGAGCAAATTTTTAAGGCAGCTGAGACAAACGTGTTACATTTGCGTCGGTTGGATGTACCGCTACACCTGATGAACATTTGGAGCCAACGCAGTTCAAGATGGCCACCACAGCCAACTGACCTTAAATAACACAATAACTCATGAACTACTGTATGGATTTTAATAATATTCTAAGAAACTAATCGCTGGATCAACATCTACAACTGATTAACCTTTAAAACCAACCCAATTTAGGATGGCCCCCACAGCTAATCGACACTAGCCAACTCAAAAACGGCTCAAAATCAGTCAGTTTTACAGATACTGAGCTAAAATTTGATGTGGTAGTAAATGAGAGTCATTCACAGCACATATTCTGACCATGACATCTGACAATATTTCATTAGATTGCACATTATTTTCAAGACTTGACCAAAACCACTAAAATTCCACTTCTAAACGTAAGATGATTTTAGTAAAAAAGAAGCAGCCTTTAGGTTTTTATGTTCTAAAATACTTGTCAGGCTTTTATTAGTAATCTAAAGTAGATGTCACCCATCTGATCAATGGGATCAATGCAAAATTGCAGAGAAATTGCAGTCTGATTCACTTTTATATGTATTGTAAACAAAAACCTTAGTTTTTACTATATACTTGTCTTCTAGTGGACTCTTCTAGGGGCGCTACATCTCACTTTTTACAGCACTGGGAGAACAAGTCATACAAACAATTCCTGTTGTATATTACAAGTGTGAAAGTGCAACAGTGAACATTGTCCTTACTAGATTAGATCAGGGTTTGGGTGGGAGTTTATATGTGAAACTTGCTTTGTGCTGAAAGAATGGTGACCACTTCTCCCACCATCTGTTTCTAAATTAAGTTTTTTCTCAGATGCTATATTTGTTGTTTTGCTTTTTTAGCATTCTGGTCATTTCACATCTTAATAATCAGCTATCTAACCAGGAGAAACATACTGTTTCAGTTTATTTACATTTAAATATTTACTAACCAAAATACTCTAAATAAGATGTAGTATCTATGGTGTGTGAATTGAAATCAGCAAAAATGATTTTTTTTAGTATGTTATAACATCCACTTACAGTATTTGCTTTATTTTATAAAATGTTTAAAATAAGTATTAGTATTTCTGAAGTTCTTTTTTACTCATGAACTTTAATGGATTTATCCTTTTCAAAATAAATGTTTCTGAATGAGTACTGATGTTGTGTATTTTACATCAGTAAGACCCTAAATAATAATAAATATATCCTTATGTTAGCTTATAAATTGAATTTTATCCAACAT